>JAQZBX010032106.1:0-26014 GCA_029593785.1 Cabassous unicinctus | reverse complement strand
CCCAGGGGAACTGTATCACAGCTTGTCACGGACTGCCGAGGGCCCTTGGTGGCCCTGGCCTCCTTTTCATCTCAGGTGAAACAAACATTATTTTGGCAAGTAAAACAAACAGGCCAATTAACTGTTGATTTGAAGTTCCCTAATGAATCTGAAAACAGACAGCATTTTAGGCTCAAACAGAACTTTTATGAAGATCTGTTTGGCTTCTCCTTCCTCTCACCTGCTCCCTCTCCCCCCCTCCAACCCCCTTCCAGAGAGAAGGAAGAGGGTACACCAACAAGCAACTGCCCACCTCCCAGCACTGGTAGAGAACTAAATGAAGCAAAGTGTTTAGACAATAATAAGAGTAACTCCAGCCTGCTGACCACGTAGGGCTTTATGTGTCCTCAACTGAAGCCCCATGGAATGGCTGCTAGTGATCTCCAACCTGAGGAAACTGAGGTTCAAGAGAGATCAATAACCTCTCAAACATCACAAAAGTATATTGAATAGGGAAGCGGTTGTGACTCAAGCAACTGGGCTCCCATCTACCATATAGGAGGTCCAGGGTTCGATTCCCGGGGCCTCCTGGTGAAGACAAGCTGGCTCGAGCAGAGAGCTGGCCTGCATGGAGAGCTGGTGCAGCAAGATGACGCAACAAAAAGAGAAACAGAGGAGAGACAATAAGAGACGCAGCAGACCAGGGAGCTGAGGCGGCGCAAGAGATTGAGCGCCTCTCTCCCACTCCGGAAGGTCCCAGGATCGGTTCCCGGTGCTGCCTAAAGAGAAGACAAGCAGACACAGAAGAACACACAGAGAGCAGACAGCAAGTGCAAAAACAAATAAACAAATCTTTAAAAATAAAAAAAAAAGTATATTTAATAGTAGACGTAGGATGGAAATCACATCTGACTCCACAATCTGTACTCTTAACCATCCATCACCCCTGTAGCCTCTCACACTCAGCACCGCCCAGTAAATGTTCATTCTTCTCTCCTCCTTTGGAAATGCCAGCAACATAAAGATGAACCAATTTCTTTCATGAAAGCTTGTCAAGGAATTTTTGAAAATATATATACAATTAATTGATCACTGATCTACTTGGAAAGCTATTTCCCATGAAGGTTTAAAGTGGACAGGATTTGGCAGTGACTTGGATTCTGTTCTTTTTATTTGGGGGGGGTGCAGAGAAATGTATAATGGGTTGACAATAATCAAGAGACACTTGTCACATGGTCGGTGCCTGCAGATGTCAACTCCCTGCCCACCCTTCCCTTCCTGCCCCTCACCACCGATGACAGTAGCCCCCTGAGCCCCCAGACCCCTACAGACTACACAGCCACTGACCAGTTCTGGGAAGCACACGTGGGACACTTTGCCCCTTTGCTGGAGGGGCCCCTGGCTTTCCCATGGCCACAGAATGTAAGATTTTTGTGGAGTCTCTGATGATTCTACACCTCAGGGCCACAAAATGTGTGGTCCAGCTAGAAGTTTAATTGTGGAAAGGCAGTGTCTTCGTTTGCCAGGGCTACTGTAACCATGTACCACAGGCTGGTTGGCTTAAGCCACCAGAGTCAGGTCTCCCAGTTCTGCAGGCTAGAAGCCCAAAATTACGGTGCCAGCAAGGCCACGCTTCCACTGGTAGAGGAGAAGATGTCTGTCCCAAGCCTCTGCCGTGGCTTCTGATGGGTGGCTGGCAATCCATGGCGAGACTTGGCTTGTAGCGGCTTCACTCCATCACTGCCTCTGTCGCATGGTCGACTCACTCTCTCTCTCTGTTTCCAAATTTCCTCTGCTTATAAGAAGACCAGTCATATTGGATTAAAGAAAGGTCCACCCTGACTCAGTTTGGCCTCATATGAATAAAACCTTCGAAAATCCTATTTATAAATGGTCCACGCTCACATGTCTTTTTGGAAGACTCGATTCAATCCGTAACGAGCAGCAAATCAGTGCAGGAAATAATCTGAGAATTTCATGTAGAAGAAGTAACAAGGCAAATGCACATATATGCATATGTATTTATATATCATTTTATAAATATTGGTATGTATTGTGAAAATTTTTTATTTTTACCAGCAATAAAAAAAAAAAGAAAGAAAAATATGAATCTACTTGAAGCTACAGCAAAAAAAAAAAAAAAAGTAACAAGGAATAGTAGAGACAGCATTCCATGTTCCGTCAAGTCATGTGAGTTGGACCCCAAGGTCTGTTCCCAGGCAGCGTGTCCTTGGGCACGTGGGCTCACCTTGCCATGTGCTTTCTCATCGATAATGGAATCAATAATATTTCCTAACCAGCCTGCAACAAGGATGGACAAGTAGGAGCCAAGTAAGGAGCTGCTCAAACAAGTTTGGCTTGGAGAAGGCAGAGACACAGTTGTGTAAGGTAAGGTAGAAGGACGAAAGGCAGCTAAGCTTCCGCCCACCCGCCATCTCAAGTCAGCCCAAACATAGGTCCTATATGGGCCCTCAGCCCGCCCCTCCCCTTACACAGGACTGTGAAGGCAGAGAGGCCATTCACCCTCTCCACCCACCTGAAAAGCCTCTTTTTTTAAAAAAAATTTTATTTATTTATTTTTACTTTTTAATCCATTTTTAACACCCCCCCCGCTTTTTGCTGTTTTGTGTCCATTTGTTGGGTAATTCTCTGTGTCTGTTTCCTGCCCTCTCCTCTCATCCTTCTCCCCCTGTCTTCACCGGGATTTGATCCTGGGAACCTCCGATGTGGAAGAGAGGCATCCTACCACCTGCGCCACCTCAGTTCCTGGTTTTTCAGCACGCCTCGTCTCGGCTCTCCCCTGCGTTTCTCTCCTGTTATGTCATCATCTTGCTGCGTGGTTCGGCAAGGCCAGAGGGCTCACCCGCTCATGGGGCCTGGGGGCTCACCCGTGCACCTTCTATATTTTTCTTTTTTATTGTTTTTATTATTATTTTACCAGGAGGTCCTGGGGATCGAACCCAGGCCCCTCCATATGGGAAATGGATGCCCAACCATTTGAGCCACATCCGCCCCTGCAAAGCCTCTTTCTGATGCACATGCTTTCAAAATTGCATCCACTGGGAAAGGTGCTGAATCGGTACAGAACTTCTGCTTGGGGTGATGGATACTGGTGATGGTGGTACAACACCATGATGTAATTAACACCACTAAATTGTATATTTGAATGTGGTTAAAAGGGAAAATTGGGGAGCAGGTGTAGCTCAGTGGTTGAGCGCTTGCTTTGCATGTACAAGATCCCAGGTTCAACCCCCAGTACTGCTTTTTAAAAAAAGGGAAAATTTTAGGTTGTCTATATGTTACTAAAATAAAAATTTTAAAAAAACAACATAGGACAGTACAACAGAAACAGTGAACCCTTATGTAAACGATGGACTATAGTTAGTAGCACAATTGTAATAATATTCTTTCATCAATTGTAACAGAGGTAACCACAGTTATGCAAAGTGTTCTGGGAACTCTGTATTGTCTGCATGACTTTTCTGTAAACTTACAACTTCTTTAATAATATATATGTATATTTATATATACATAATAAAATATAAATCTAATCAAATATATTTCTAGATCTAATAAAATATATATGCAAAGACATGTAATCCTTTAGGCATTTCTTTTCCTTTTTCTCTGTACATATCACACAGGGTCTCCCCAAAAACAGTTAATGTAGCTAACACTCTATAAGAGGGTTAGGTTCCTGGTGCCTCCCAAAAACAAGAAAACAAACAACAAACGAACGAAAAAACCAACTCAGGAAAGCCGATGTAGCTCAGTGGTTGAGCACCAGCTTCCCACACACGAGGTCCCGGGTTCAATCCCTGGTCCCGGTACCTCAAAAAAAAAAAAGTGAATTTATGCCCTCTGCCCTGCCCTCCACCCTGGCCTGGAACAAAGCGTCCATGCTTACAGCAAGAAAAAGGCACAGAGCAAACTTTTTCAAATCTCTCAGCACTGTCGTTTGTTTCTTCCTGAAGCAGGAAAGCGGTTTGGTAAAACTGAATGGCTGTGCATACTTGGACTGGAGCAGTCAGGGGACGGGGAGAGGCGGGACAAGTGCCGCAGAGGAGTAAAATGCTCTTTCTTCTCGTGCCACTGATTTCTCAGAAGTCCTAACTTTAGAACTTAACTTTTGTTTCTATCCCAGACTACCCAGAATGTGCAGAAAAAAGTAACCGTCTTCATAGTCTTACTGTGTGCAAAGCTAGGTTTTCAAAGGGCAGATGTTTAAAACCCAAACGTCACTCTTTGAGCTCTACTCCAATTTGGGGGGGGTGTGATTTCACAAAAGCTTGTTTCGCTTTTTCTTAATGAAAACTTACTATGAAGCGCGTTGTTTAAAACGAGGGAGTCAGAAACACTGAGCTCTCCTAACTCTGCCCTCGACCACTTTTCCCTTTCAGCAAGTCAGGTAACCTTTCTGGGCTTCTGTATCCTCCTCTGGAAAAAGCCAGCTAATGGGATTGATGATCTATTCCTTCCAGCTCCAAAATTTTACCAATTAGAGAAAACGTTTTTCTCAGTTTATATAAGACCCAGGAAGAGGGTGGAGACCTAGCCTGGGTCACGCCTCACTGATGTAGTCCAATCAAAGGCCCTAAAGTGATCTAATCAAGTGATCTAATCAAAAGTCCCTTAACTGAATCTAATCAAAAGGCCCCATAGCTACTGCATTTACAGACACAGGAATGGGTTAGCTTAAGAACATAATTTTCTGGGGCCCACAAAAGACAAACCTGGACAATGCCCATGACCATTCTTAATTCCAATATGCCATACTCGTGCTTATATTTTCTAAAGTAAAAGGTGCAAACATGTCTATGACACTATGCTGGGATCAAAGAACTTGTCAGCTGCATATCAGAAAGAAAATACAAGTGGTTAAAATGGGAAATTTTATTTTGTATATATGTTACTACAATAAAAAATTTAAAGCATATTACTGTGTAACACAGAGTGAACACTAATGTAAACTATGGACTTTAGTTAATAATATAATTATGATAATATTGGTTTGTACAGTTGTAGCAAGTGTACCACACCAATGAAAAATGTTAATAATAGAGAAAATTCTCTATGTGGAGGGTGGGGGGGGGATACATGGGAACTCTGTTCTTCCTGCATAACTTTTCTGTAAACTTACAACTTTTCTGAAAAATTAAGTCTATCGAAAAAAGAAAGAAAATACAGAGAAAACAAAGGCTCCACAATCGTTACTGAATATGCATTGCCATTTGTATTAGTCAGAGTTCCCCAGAGAAACAGAACCTACAGGAGATGTGTTTATATGTGTGTGTAAATATTAAGAGACTTTTTATAGGAATTGGCTCTTGCAATCACAGGAACTGGCAAGTCCAAATTCCGTATGGCAGGCTACAAGTTGGAAACTCTATGAAAATGAAGTTGAATTTTCCAGGAGAAGCTGCAAGTGAAAAACCCCAATGAAGGTGATGCTGAAATCCTCAGGAGAAGCAGGCTGCCTGAAATAGATAGGAATAATTCTTTCTGACAGCTGAAATCCTCAGTTCTGGCTTTAAACCCTCCAAGTGATTGCTGAGGAGACTCCCCCCACCCCCCAATTGCTGAGGGCAATCTTTGTTGATTGTAGATGCAATCAGATGTAGATGCAATCAACTTACTAATGATATCAATCCATCTATGAAATACCCTCACAGTAACAATCAGGCCAATGCTTGTTTGACCAAACAAACTGTATACCATAACCTAACCATGTTAACACAAGAAATTAACCTTCACACCACTCAAGTGATTTTCTTAAAAAACCCACAGTTTATAACAATATTACTCTTTTCAAAAAACAGAGTTGAAAGATAATTATCTTGCCTCTGATGATAGCTATATAACTATGGGGGGAAATCATGCATTGAACAATAATTTTAGAAATCATCTTCAAAGAAGTGGCACTATAAAACTTTGCTTTATGTTCCTAAAGAAGTTGAATATAGACTTGCCACGTGACCCTGCAATACCACTACTGGGTATATACCCAGAAGAAATGAGAGCAGTGACACGAACAGACATCTGCACACAGATGTTCACAGCAACATTATTCACCATTGCCAAAAGCTGGAAACAATCCAGATGTCCATTAACAGACGAATGGGTAAACAAACTGTGGTCTATTCACACGATGGAATATTATGCAGCTGTAAGATGAAATGAAGTCGTAAAAGCATATGACAACATGGATGAACCTGGAGGACATTATGTTGAGCGAAGCAAGCCAGATATGAAAGGACAAATACTGTAAGAATGCATTACTATGAACCAAATACATTGTGTAACATATTGTTTGATTCAAAAAAAAATTTATATGTATCCATTTCATTTAATAGAGAAATGTATATATTTATTCATCTGTGTTTACTTTTTAGTTTTTAATTGTTTATGTTTTCAATTATTAAATGTACAAAATAAAGTAAAAAATATAAATAAATAAATAGATAAATAAAAAACTTTGCTTTATTTACAGAATCATAGACTTTGGGAGCTGGAAGAAGCCTTGTTCACTTCTACCCCAACCCTTACACCATTTCACATCCAGATGAGCAAACTTGTTCTGGAGCAGTTGACGACTTGTCCACGGCCCCTAGAAATGGTGGCAGAGGGAAACACAGAGCCACCCAGATCTCCTGACACCAGTCCCCTCCCCAGCTCCACCCGTGTAGCAAGAGTTAATTCATTATCGCCCAGCTTGCTGCATGGAAGATGAAGTACGTACATGGCACCATACCAGGACAAAGGAAGCTTGCCTAATAAAATAAAGACAAGGGAGAAAACATTTGGCAGGAAGGATCATTTCAGGTGGTGACAGGTTTCTGTCTGATTTGACTGGGAGCAAGGAGGATGCATCAATTTTCCCTTTCTCTCCACCAAGTCCAAGCAGTTGAGCACCTCGTTGTCAGACATACCCATTTGCTAAATGTTCTGACCAGCCCTGATTTGTGTTTAAAAGCATTTCAGCAATCAAGACTTTAGTTTTGAAACTAAAACCTTTCTTGCTGTTGGAACTTCAACTTACAAACAGGTTGCATGCAAGAGTTTGCTCGCACATCATTTTAGAACCTGGGACTTGTTTTCTAAAGGAAACAATTCTACCGAAGAGAATTGGGTTCCCTGCTAGTTCTTCCCAGGAGGGTATTTAACCCGTAAAGCCTATACCGTAGCTCTACCAGCACACGGAGCTCTTAGGAGCCTGAAATCGAGGCTCTGATCTTCCCTACTCCCCTAGGAAACTAACAGCCCCAGAATCTAAACCTAAACTGAAACCTCTCCAGGCTCTAGAGCTGCCTCTGCAAGAGCATGGGCCTGTGTGTTCATGGGGGGCTGAGAAAAGCCTCCCCCAGACCCTCTGCCTGCTCAGGCCAATTGGCTGAGGGTGTTTTGCACATGAAACTTTGGAAAAACTTGAATTACAAATCTGGCTAACAACGATGTTTCCGGAAAATTCTACCACTTTTCTCCTAATCCCAAGATAGGTGAACGGTTTATAGGTGCCTCAGTGATATCAATGCAGGCTCTGGAGTCACATCAAACATAACTCTAAGTCCCTGCCCTGTCACTGCCTGGCAAAAATTTAATTGTTTGAAAACTTTTTGGTCTGGGATTCAGAGTTTCCCACAGGATGGCCCCAATCTGCCTTCCCGACTTTACTTTCCCTCACTTGCCTACAAGGAGTGTCACCAGCTCTTCCCAAGCATGCCCTGCTTTCCAGGACCACTGCTCTGCTCCTGCAGGAGCCATGCCCCCTCCCGTCTCCCTGTCTCCAATCCTCATTTCAAGGCCGCCTCCTCCATGCAGCACTGCCTGATCCCCAGAGGTTATTTCTCAAAGCACTTATGCTCTCATCACATTCTACTTATTCATGTTATCTCTGTCATTTATTTACTAAAAAGCTCCTGGAAGACAGGGTCTACACGTCTTGTACTTCTTGCAGTGGCTCACTCATTGCATCACAAATGTCATGGGTGCTCCATAAATATTTGCTGAATGGATTACAGATGACTAATCTATGGATTACAGATGACTAATTTAGACTGCAATGGCTGAATGCCCTGTCACCAACATATTCACCCCAATTAGAAAGCAGACGAAGGTAGAAAAAGAAATACTAACCAAACGAGTAGCAATCTACCAAGGCTCCTTTCAAGTCTTCACTACTGACAGTCTTGCGGGGTGGAGAGAAGAAGGGGCAGCTCTTTTTCTAGAAGGGTCGCTATCAGCCCTAAGCTGGAATGCCTGCTCACCAAGCCCCTCTCTCGCTACGAGAGTGACTTCCCTGGTATGCTGAAAGGAAAGAGCACAAATACTTTGGCAGATGAAATGGGAAAATGTACTTCACCTGCCTAGGCCCCATTCCACCATCAAAACCACTTGCAAAACTAATTAATACCACTGAGTTGTACACTTGACAGTGGTTAGAATGGGAAATTTGAATTGTTTAAAACAGCAATAAAAAGTTAATTTTTTAAAAAACTGTAAACCTCAGGGATCTCCCCTGTGCCAGCTAGGAGGGACATACATCCAATCATACACATTTGCTGAACAAAATCGCCCGTCTGCTTCTTCATCCAGCAGGCCTACCTGATTTGTCAAGACCCAGTGCCAATGTCACCCCCTCCGTAGGGCATTCCAGGACCCTCTTTTACCCAACAGGCATTCACGAAGCAGCCACGATGTCCCGGTCACTGAGCTATGCTGGAACACATGGCAGTGCAGACGTGGTCCTGCCTCGGGCAGCTCACGTGTTGTGCAAGGTGGGCTGAGGCCCAGAACAGGGGGCTCAGCCACGTGTGGGAGGCAGATCTGGCTTCTTTGTAGACACGATGCTGTAAACTGTTGTCCCTTGGTGCTGCCTGTTACAGCAGTAACCACAGGGCCTTGGGACGTGAGGCCTGCTTCTTCCCCATTTACCTGCAGGCATCAAGGACAAACTGACCACAGGCAGGCATGTGGCCAGTGGCCAGTAAGTGCTTGTGAAACAAGGGCAGCTGTGTGGCCCAGCCCTGCTTCCTGGGATGGACAACAAAATGACAAACAGCAGCACATCGTGTCCCAACCAAACCAAAGAGGTGCCACTGGGGAGCTCTTTGGGGACACTTAGAAACAGCTGTGCTGTGGCCTCCCAGCGACCAAATTGAATTCACACCCCCATTCCTTAGCTATCGGGCCATCGGCCACAACAGGAGCAGCAAAATAACCTCTGCATGTAGAATGTCCAAGTTTGAGATTAGAAAGCTCCGAAGCTCAGAAACATTACAACGACTCACAGCTGAGCATGTTTCCCCTCCCAGGTCACTGCTAGCATGAAGCTCTCAAAAGCATAGCTGTGCTCCTCTCTCCTTGGCACAGCCACGGAGGGTGACAAGACATGCCACGGCCGCACCTGTCCCAGAGTCCAAGCCCTGTGTGTCAGGGTATTCGTTGGCCTCTCCCATCCCAGTCCCAGGCCCAGTTACTTTGTCCTACACAAGAAGAAGACTCTTCAGGGTCATCAAAATCTTCCCCAAGATTAGCAGAACCTGCAGAGTATTTGCTGTCTTTGTAAAGAGCACGTGGAATCAATTCACATAAAAACTAATTATGGGAGAGCCGAAAGCGGTGGCCAATGGATGAGCTGGCTTCGGGCTCGCCAATCCCCACGGAAACCCTTTGTTGTCTTCACAGACTCTAGTCCACCAAGGAGGTCTCCAGCAGGAGGTTCAGCAGTGACTTCAAAAGGGTTGACTGGACTGGAGACAAAGGATCAAAACAAATTCTTCTTTTTAAGTACTGCCTCGGTGATACCTGACCACCTATGAGCTGGAATGGGACCAAGGCTGTAAAGAAGCGACGTGATAAGGAGTTCCAGGTAATCGTAAACCAGAATGGACGTCTCACTTAGGGACATGCCAGGATTGCCATGACAAATACCATATAGGATCTGGGAAGAGCCTCGTCACAAATGAGTCCACTCCTTAACTAACAATCACATCTTCAAAAGTCATATTTGCAAGTTGGGGTCACACCCACAGGAACGCAGATTAAGACTTGAGCGTGCCTTTGTGGGGACATGGTTCAAGCCCCCAACAGGGACTGACTCTTTTCATTTTTCTTTTTTTTTAAGACACACCAGGGATTGAACCCAGGACCTCGTACATGGGAAGCAGGTGCTCAACCACTGAGCTGCATCTGCTCCCCAAGGAGAGTTGGTTTTTCCGTTTGTTTGTTTTCAGGAGGTACTGGGGATCGAACTTGGGACCTCGTATATGGGAAGCAGGCGCTCAACCACTTGAGCTACATCCGCTCCCCAGAATCTTTTAAATAGCATTTATTTTTCAGCCATGGAGCCATTGTGTTTAGTGTAGTTCCATGGATTTTTTAAAAATTTTATTCTATTTCCATACATACAATCTAATATCTCCCCTTTTAATCATATCCAGATATACATGTCAGTGCTGTTAATTGTGTTCACAATGTTGTACTACCCTCACCACCCTCCATTACCAAAACATTCCCATCATTCCAAATAGGGATGATTTCTTTATTCTTAAATCCATTTCTGTATCACTATGAGCCTGAGACAATAAAAGCTTTGCCCAAGTCGCGTGGCTGGTTGGTGGCAGCACAGGGACTAGAATCACAGGCTGCCCTGCATGCTGCTCCGGGGCCATGCTTCCTCTAAATTTTCTAAGGGACCAAGGCTGGGTTGGGAATGGGAAGAAATATCCAAGGTTAAAAAGAAGAAAAAAAGTGTAAAAAGCCCAGATCACATTCATCAACCAGAGCATTCTCTTTCTGGATGCCAGATGAGCTTGTTAGACTAGAATCTGGGTTCCGATTGTTTGCCCCAAAGGACTGCTCCTGACAGAAGAGCATGGAGCATTCGTTTTACCCCTAAGATCCAAGAACTCAGCCCCAAACAGCCCCTGCAAGAGAGAAATTTCTTTGAAGTTCCTTGTATTCGCTGAAAAATTCGTGTGCCATTTTGCATTTGACTCCATAAGATACCCGGATTTGTCGTCATATAAACATAAAGTAGGGAATTTACCCTTATGTTTTAGTCAGCCAAAGGGGTGCTAATGTGAAATACCAAAAATGGGTTGGTCTTTACAAAGGGTATTTATTTGGGGTGGAAGTCCACAGTTACCAGGCCATAAAGCGTAAGTTTCTTCTCTCACCACAGTCCATTGCCACGTGTTAGAGCAAGACAGCTGCCGGCGTTTGCCAGGGTTCAGGCTTCTGGGGTTCCTCTCTTCCCGGGGCTGCGTTTCTCTCCGGGCTCAGCTACTGTTTCCTCCACAAGGTCAGCTGTAGGCGATCAGGCGAACGGCTTGCTTCTCTTCTCCTGGGGCCTTCTTTCCAACATCAAAACTGCTTCTCAAAAGACTGCTTCTCTCAACTGTTCTTGCCATGCCTTTTATATTTGATTCCCCACCCACCAAGGGGTGGGGCTCAACACCCTAATCATAACCTAATCATGCCCAGATTAACAGATCAGTTTACAAGCATGATCTACTTATATTTTTGGAATTCATAATTACATCAAATTGGCCAACTGTTACACATTACAAATTTTGGACTGGCATGGAATCTCCAGGGCCAAGCACCCACTGGGCCTTGATTTTCTGTGCCTCCTGTCACTGCACAACGTGTGGACAGGGTCTATACTCCCACAAAGATGCCGAAGATTATAAACCACCTAAATCTCCACCACCTTCCACCACATTTTGTAGTCCTAGACTTGAGCTTCCCATAAAAAGCTGTGGAGTCACACTCAGGTTGCATAATGAGTAGAGATGAGAATAATTAATATCAATGCTTTTTTTTACATTTATACATGATCTGAAATGAGGCACAAGCTCCTGGACCGGAACCTGAAAGAAGATCCGCCAGGTGCCAGGCAGAGAGTTGTTTGCCTGAAGGTAACACATCTGCTCCATGCTTAATAAAATAGCATGCCAATGATCTTCAGAATCACTTGCACCAGCGGGAGTTGACTTTAAGAATTAGACATCACTCCATCGTTCTGCCCATCACTGGGCAAGTCTATTGTCAACGTCTTATGAAAATCATCCAGGCTTCTTTTGAGAGTTCTTGGTCACCAAAAGGACTTTTAAAAATCATATTTACATGCCTCCTTTTGTGGAGGTAGCTAAGGCACTGTATTGATATCTGCTCAGTCTTTGGGATTTTCACATGTCAGAGCTGGAAAGTCTATTCCTTGCTGGGATGGTGTCAGCTATGGTTATAGCTACCTAGGAATTCTGGCCTTTTGGTTTCCTGACCATGCAGAGCTGGGATTAAGATGGAAGACTCTAGCTCAGTGGACACCTTTTGTTATCTGTGAATGGCTTGTTTGCCCAGATTTTCATTTCTGAACTGTAGGGCAGTTTATTATATCATTTGCATAAAGACCTTTAAATGCTTCCTTGAAATTAGGTCTTAACTGATTTAACCTCAACTGACATGCAACCAAAGTCACTGGCCTCTTTCAAAGTGGTAAGGGTAAGTGTCTAACAATATGAACCCTTATCACATAAACAGAGATTGGAAGATAATTGAAGAGCTGTGTGTAGAACTGAAAATGCATGAGGCCCTTTTCTTTATGAAGTTGCTTGTATTTCTAAATTTTAAAAAGTAAGAGCTAACCATGGTTCAATTGAATAATGTAATTTCAACTCACTGGTCCCTTATCCCACCCCAATATTTATTATAGACCTAACGGGCATTTCTTTGAGGCCAAATTTTCCTCAGTGGCTGTGGTGGTTTGGAGCTACATACCCCAGAAAGGCATGTCCTTAAATCTAATCAATTCCTGTGCAGACCCATTGTAAGTGGGACCTTTTGATGAGGCTACTTCAATGAAGGAGTGGCCCATCTCATTCAGGATGAATTACTGGCAGCCAGTCTTCGGGAAGAAAGCATCACCTTGATGGTGCCTTGATTTGAATATTTTCATGGCCTCGAAACTGTAAGCTAATAAACTCCCATCGTCTAACCCAACCCATTTCAGAGTATTTGCTTTAAGCAGCCAGGAAACTGAAACAACTTTCTTCTGCCATTTTGCTATTTAGCCTTTGTAAGTCTTATACCTTTTTTGTCCCTCAGGTCTTCCGTTAATGCCTACTTTTATATTTATTTGATTTTTTGTGTGTTGTACTATATTGAGTGCCTTCTCTTTTCTATCTGGATATATTTTTTTATCTATTCTCCTTGTGGTTACCATGGGGTTAGAATTTAACATCTTAAATATAACAATCATATTTATTTTTATGCTAATTTGGCTTCAATAGTATATGGATACACTTTTCCTATACTCCTCCATCCCCTACCTTTTTTTGTGCTTGTTATCACTTATATCTTTGTACATTGTAGATCCAAAACCACAGACTTATTACTTTTGATGCATTTGCATTTTAGCACCTAGAGGAAGTAGAAGTAGAGTTACACACCAAACAATAAAAACACAGTAATACTAATATTTATAATTACCCAAATGGTTACCTTTACTGGGGTTCTTTATTTCTTTATGATGCTTTGAACCATTGTCTAGTGTCCTCTCCTTTCAGTCTGAAGAAGTCCCTTTAGCATGGCTTGTAGGGCAGCTCTAGTGGTGATGACTTCCTCAGCTTTTGTTTATCTGGGAATGTCTTAATCGCTCCCTCATTTTTGAGAGAGAGTGTCACCGGATATAAAATTCTTGGTTGAGAGTTGTTTTCTTTCAGCACTTTACCTCAACCCACTGCCTTCTGGCCTCCATAGTTTCTGATGAGAAATCGGCTCTCAATCTAGTTGGAACTTCCTTAAACATAACACATTGCTTTTCTCTGGCAGCTTTCAGAACTCTTTCCTTGTCCTTTGCATTTGACAGTGTGATCAATATATGACAGGAGTACTTTTCTTCATACTTAGCTGGTTTGGTGTTCTCTGCGCTTCTTGGATGTGTATAGTCATGGTTTTTGCTAAGTTTGGGGAGTTCTCTGTCATTATTACTTTGACTATTACTTCTGTGGACCTTTCTCTCTTTCTTCTCCTTCTGGGACTTCCATAATGTGTATATTGGTATACATGATGATGTCACAGAGATGCCTTTGGCTATTTTCACTTTTTATCCTTCTTTTTTCTTTCTGCTCCTCAACCTGTCTCATTTCAATTGTCTGGTCTTTGAGTTCACTGATTCTTTCTTTTGCCAGCTCCAATCTGCTCTTGAAACCCTCCTGGGAATTTTTCATTTATTGTGGTCTTCAGCTCCAGCAGTTCTGTTTGGTTCCTTTTTAAAATTTCTATCTCTTTCCTAAGATTCTCATATTGCTCATTCATTGCTTTCCTGATACCCTTTAGTTCTTTCCCTGTATTTTCCTTCATGTCTTTGAGCATTTTTAAGACCATATTTTTAAAGTCTTTGTTCAGTATGTCCACACTCTGGTCTTCTTTGTTGGTGTTTTCTCTATTTTTATTCTCTTCCTTTGGATGGGTCATCATTTCTTGTTTCTTTGTCTTGTACTCTTTTGTTGCACACCATATATTTTAATATTTTAAAATGTTACTTCTGACATTTGTTCCCTGAGATGTCTGTTTCTTGATTTTATAACCAGATGGTGATAAGACAGAGATTTTCTTGAGCTTCAACCCTCCTTTCAGGAAGGTCTGCCCAAGGCAAATGCAGTGTGAAGGGGCCTCCCTGTCTTTCTAGTCCTAGGTCTTGTCCTGGGCGTGTGCTTATCAGTTGCTTTGCAGTCCCCTGTTTGCAGGAGTTTGAATGCCCATTCTATTTCCCAGGAGACAGACTCCCTCACCCAAGTGTTTAAAACAGGAGCCTTTGCCCCTCGTTATCTGCCTCTGTAATTTCTTACACTCCTCTCAAAGGGGGAGAAGACCAGCTCCAAACTGCCCAGAGAAGGGGGTCAGGAAAGGCACGGGAAGCTTCTTCCACAGTTCCCCAAAGCTGAGCCTTCTTGACCTGCCCTGCAAATGCAGCCCTTGAACTTGCGCCCCACAGTCCTGAGGCAGCATGGCATCCTCACACCTCCTCTGCAGCCACCTTTTTCTGGGGCAGGTTTGAACAATGGCTGCTCTCAGAGCCAGGCACCTGGCAATCTGGGGTCAATAATCAAAAGCCGTGAACAACCTGTTAGACTGGCCACTATTAAAAAGTCGGGAAAACTAGAAATGTTGGAGAGGATGTGGAGAGATAGGAACACTTCTTCACTGTTGGTGGGAATACAAAATGGTACAACCACTATGGAGGACTGTTTGGCAGTTCCTAAAGAAGTTGAATATAGACTTGCCACGTGACCCTGCAATACCACTACTGGGTATATACCCAGAAGAACTGAGAGCAGTGACATGAACAGACTTCTGCACACCGATGTTCATAGCAACATTATTCACCATTGCCAAAAGTTGGAAGCAACCCAGGTGTCCATCAACAGACGAATGGGTAAACAAACTGTGGTCTATTCACACGATGGAATATTATGCAGCTGTAAGAAGAAATGAAGTCATGAAGCATATGACAACATGGATGAACCTGGAGGACATTATGTTGAGTGAAGCAAGCCAGACACAAATTGACAAAAACTGTATGATTGCCCTATTATGAACTAAATATATTGTGTAAACTCATGGAGTTAATAATTAGAATACAGGTCACCAGAAAATAGAAGGAGGGTAGAGAATGGAAAGCTGAGGGTTAATCTGTGCAAAATTAGTAAAAATGTTTGTAAATCTTTGGAAATGAAAAGAAATGGTGAAAGCATATCATGGTGTTTGTAACTAGCAGAGCTCTTATACAGGTATGACAGAGGTTGAAAGGGAAAGTCTAAGGACATGTATAATACTAGAAGGAAAGTTAAAAACTGTAACATGGGACTGTATAAGATAGTAAAACCTCATATAAAACTCAATATGGGTGATATTGCATACATAAGACTGTTTTTACAAAACATAAATACCAATATACTAAAGAGAAGGGAGGGAAGCGGGTGTGGCTCAATCGATAGAACCCCCGTTTACCATGTGGGAGGCCCCGGGTTCGCTTCCCGGGGCCTCCTTGTGAGGGCAGGCCGGCCCGTGCGGCGCGGTGGGCTGATGCAGCAGGACCTCACAGCAAGGGGGAGATAAGCAGACACAGAAGAAACACACAGCGAATGGACACAGCAGCACAAGCAGCAAGGGGGGGATACATAAATAAATAAATCTTTTAAAAAAAAATAAAATAAAGAGAAGGGAAATGAACAGCAGCTATGTACAGCAGGGGAAGCAGAGGGAGATTGAGAGGTTGATGAGTTTTGTTTGTTTGTCTTTTGTTTATTATTATTAATGGAATAATGAAAGTGCTCTAAGAATGACTGAAGTGAGGAATGCACAAACACGCGATCACACCGAATACCACTGATTTATGCTTAATTAATATGTGTCAATAAAATTGATTAGTAAAAAAAAAAAAAGCCATGAACGGCGATGGCCGTGCCCGCCCATGGTCTTGGGGAAGAGGATTGTTATGACCCTTTCTGTCAACAGAGAAATTGGCAGGGGCTGGACCCCACGGCAGCCCGTCACAAGAGTGGGGGCTGGGCACCATAACCACGGAAAGAGAAGTTTCCTGGGCTTTACCGTAATTTCTCAGCCTCTTCTTCCCGCTCTTCCCTGGAGGCTGTACAGTGTTCTACTGGCCTCCAGAGTTTCAAAACACTGGTTTCAAACAGTTCCTGCCTGTTTCGTAGCTGTTCTGATAGAAGGACTGAATCCTGGAGCTTCCTATTCCTTCCCACAATCCTCAATAGTTGCTTTTTTTTTTTTAAGATTTTATTTATTTATTCCCCCTGCCTTGTTGTTTGTGCTCACTGTGTGCTCTCTGTGTCTGCTCATCTTCTCTTTAGGAAGCACTAGGAACCGAACCTGGGACCTCCCATGTGGGAGAGAGGTGCTCAATCACTTGTGCCACCTCAGCTCCCTGCTTTGTTGTGTCTCTCATTTTGTTTCCTCCTTGTGTCTCCTTGTTGCATCATCTTTTGCATCAGCTCGCTGTGCCTGCCCATCATGCCAGCTCGCCGTCTTGCTCATCTTCTCCAGGAGTCACCAGGAACCAAACCCAGGACCTCCCATGTGGTAGGTGAGAGCTCAATCACTTGAGCCACAGCCATTTCCCAATAGTTGCTTTTTTTTTCTTCAAAGATTTATTTATTTATTTACTCTCCCCCGCCCCCGCCATTGTTTTTTGTGCTCTCTGTCTGCCCTCTGTGTTCTTATGTGTCTGCTTGTCTTCTCTTTAGGCGGCACCAGGAACCGATCCTGGGACCTTCCGGAGTGGGAGAGAGGCGCTCAATCTCTTGCGCCACCTCAGCCCCCTGGTCTGCTCTGTCTCTTATTGTCTCTCTTCTGTGTCTCTTTTTGTTGCATCATCTTGCTGTGCCAGACTCCTGCG
Source organism: Cabassous unicinctus (assembly GCA_029593785.1). Taxonomy (NCBI): domain Eukaryota; kingdom Metazoa; phylum Chordata; class Mammalia; order Cingulata; family Chlamyphoridae; genus Cabassous; species Cabassous unicinctus. The sequence goes on along the minus strand of JAQZBX010032106.1, from coordinate 8,610 downwards.
CGGGCCAGCGCTCTACATAGGCCAGATTGCCTTTCACCAGGAGGCCCCAGGAATTGAACCCGGGACCTCCTATATGGTAGAGGGAGCCCAATCGCTTGAACCACATTCATTTCCCCCAATAGTTGCTTTTCAATAATTTTCTTCTTTTAAATTTTTCTCTTTCAAATTTTTTAAGATATTCTGCAGTTTTACCACAATGTGCCTGGTAATGGATTTATTTTAATTTGCCCGACTTGAGATTTATTAGGTTTCCTGAAATTGAGAATTAATGTATTTCATCAAAATCTGGACATTCTTAGCCATTAGCTCCTTGAAAATTACTAATCCCTCATTCTCTTTTTTCTCTGCTTTTGTAAGTCCTATGACTTGTAGGTTGGACCTTCTCATTGTATATTCCATGTCTTTAAAACTTTCTTTCATAGTTTCAGAATGAAGCTTTCTCTACTGAGCTCTATTGAGCTGAATTCTAAAAGATTTCTTCAGATTGATAATCTAATTTGATGATTCTCTGCACTGTTTGGTCTAATCTGTTGGTTCACCAGTGTTTTGAGCTTTTAATTTTAATAACTATATTTTTCATTTCTAGATGTTCTGTTTGGTTCTGTTCAAATCTAACTAGTCCCTTTTGATTGTATCTCTTTATAGCTTTTTTAATTTCTTCATTCATGCCTTTAACAATTTAAATACATAAACTTTACCATTTTATCTGATAGTTCTAATATTTATAGACCTTGAGTCCAATCTACATGTTGAATTGCCTTATCTCACTTGTGGTTTGAGTCTTGATATGTTCTGTAATTTTAAATCATGAGCATATCTTTGGCAGGGCTTTATCTGTAGGAAAACTCTGCAGCAGTTGAGTTTGTGTTCTTCTGAAAAGCTATCATATTTCATTTTGCTAGATACCCGCGGGATCTCTACCAGCCAAGAATCATTTTTATGTTCAACCTGGACCAGTCAGGTGGAATAAATTTCAAACCTAATGCAATTGAGGACAGCCTGTAGTTATTAATTCTTAGGGGAGAATTTTTTGTCTGTTTTGTTTTCACGCAGAAACAGTCCAAGACAGAGAAGCATGCCTGCATCTTCTTTTGCTTCTATTCTGCCTGTGCCACTGACCAGAAGTTTTTCTAATCTACCTTTTCACTATCTCCCAGCTTTATATGATGCCTCAGTTCCAACTCCTCACCTTGACAGAGCCCATGGCCTTATTTCTTCTCTCAATAGGAGTAAAATCGAAACTCGCTTACTGAGACACACCACCTCCACCCACTCCCCACCGTTCCACCAGCCTCTGGGAAGCCACAGAGCCCACTTGTGGTTTACCACTCTGCTTTCCAATTCACTTTTCATGTTTGTAAATTCCCCTCTCATAGAAACTCAGCTGTGTTTTGAAAAGGGGAGTTATATGGCCCTCCTCTTCCGAGACCGAGAGTCAAAACTCTGTGCCTAAAATATCATATCTCTCAGTTAGAGATAGAAAACTCATCTTGAATCCGAACCAGTTGGAACAGAGAGAGAGGAACAGCAAGTTACTCTTGTGTGTTTTATTTTATTTTATTTTATTTTATTTTATTTTATTTTATTTTATTTTATTATTTTATTTTATTTTATTTTTGAAGAAGCTTTAGATTCCGTAAATGATACATTGAAAATACCGGGGGATTCCCATATATCCCACCCGCCTCCCTCTCCCCCACTTTCCCCCATTAACAGCATCCTTCATTAGTGTGGTACATTTGCTACAATTGATGAGCTCATATTGGAGCATTGCTAGTACCCATTGTTCTCATTCATGCTAAACTTCACGAGAATTAAATCTAACCTGGCCCGTGTCAGCTGAGTGGACCTCTTTGTACAAAATAAAGATCAACGTTAGATTCTTCTCTATGTATTTCCACCTTCACTTCTCTACATTTTAGCAAGAAGTGTTCTGTGTTCTTTACCTCAGGGGAGATTCATGGCAAAACAGAAGATAGAAAAGATGCCTTTCTTGTTTCCAAAATTGTGGGGGATTTAATCATGTACCCCCTGAAAGGTGTGTTCAGGGTTTTGTCCTGGCCCTGTGAATGTGAACCCATTTGCAAATAAGACCTTTGAGGACGTTATTAGCTAAGGGGTCCCCAAATTGCATGAGGATGGGCCTTAACCCAATATGGCTATAAGCAAATGAAATTGCTCATCCTTATAAGCAAAGCAAACGGGAGCCCGGAAGAGAGAGGAGAGGATGCCGCCATGTGCATCGCCATGTAACAGGGACGCCAAGGATCCCAAAAGACTGCCGGCCAGCCAGACGATACCAACCCCAGGGCGAAGTAAGCCTTCTAGCCTCTGAAATCGTGAGCCAATAAATTCCTGTTGTTAATCCAACCCATTGTAGTAGCAGCTGGGAAACCAAAACAAAATTCATAAACTCTGAAAAAAAAGACCTAGACAGAATAGCTTCAGGAAACATAAGATGATTTCTACACACACACAGGGAGCGAGATCGTGCTAACCAGGTGGAGAACTCTTGGTTGAGTAATGTTACCTGAGTAACAGCAGTGCTCCAGTACCTCTGCTAAGACTCTGTGTGTCTCAGGTTCTTCCTTCTTTTTCTTTATTCTTTTCCAGCCACACCCTTGATGTCTCATGCTACGGGCCAGTTCATGCACTTTCCCAGCAATGGCTCAGAACAAATGATTATGCCTGCCTTGGTGGGAAAATGAGCATTGCTTGCAGTAAACATTGACTCAGCTATGGAGTATGGTGATTGCTCTAATGTTCTCTGGGAGGAGAAGCCAGAGGCAAAATATTATCATTGGGAAGATGGATCTTTTTGGCTCAGAATGGAGACCAGAACAATTGCAAGGGCAGATTCAAAGAATGTTGGGTAAGAATGTTCAGCAAGCAGAAATCAAACGGAAGGCAAGCATACTACTTTGAGATAAGGTTTACTGAGCAGAAGAGATAAGAAAGATTTTGATAGTAACTAAAATGGAGGCTACCAACTGAGAGAAGCAATCTTATTTAAGTACGCAGTATTGTGGGGCCAAAAATAAGACACAATGTCTTGTAATACATGAAAAAATCAAAAGAAAATGGGAAAACAAAAAATTCTTTTCTGATTAATTAAATAGAAGTCATATTAAATATTTAGCACATGCCTGCTAATAAAGCAAATCATTTTCATGAAAAAGTACATACCATTAGCTTTTCATTTTGTTTGTAAGCTTTTATTTTTGATAAGCATTAATTAACTTTATTTACAATTTCCATCCATTGTTGCAGAAATCAGAAGCTTAAATACAGTTTGTCACGGTTGCTTTTGTTGTTTGTTAGTTTGTTTGTTAGAGGATACAGCTTAGCCTAAATGTTTTTCAAAAGAAGATCTGAGATCATTTTATTGCTAGCAGAAATTTTCCCTGGTTTTCTTGCTCTGCTGTTGCTATGGCACGGAGTGTGTGCCGCTAGAGCTGAACAGTCAATTATGCAGTTTCTAGGCAGAAAAATGCTCACATTGCAAGTAAATGTCTAGGCATCCCATGAGGTGACTCTTGTAATATGTATTTTCATTGCTCATTTGCAGTTTTAAAGGCACAATTCTCCTGACTTTTTACATGTTTTCCTCGGTTACCATTCTGTAGGCTAAATTCCAAATTAGTGGTTGCTCCTCAAAGGCAAAGTCTTGCTATCATTCACACAATTTAGGGACATCCTAATGGAAAAAAGAGTGTAAAAGCATTCATTACGCGTCTATTAGAGCCATTTTTAAAAGGTCTAATAGGATCTGATTAACTCAGCCGAGCTCAGTTTTAAAAGACTGCTGATATTCTACAACATGACGATTTGTTTTTAAAGTCTAGAATGAACAAGTGTTTTCAGTAACTAAAAGGAACTGGATAGTTCATTTAAACAGCTATCATAATTATAATAAATCTAGGATTATGTGGGCTGGTTTCATGAAATATAAAGATGATAGCAAAAATGGACTTGAGCTTGTTCCAGCATTGATTTTGTCTAAAAGTTAGAGTGTTCACTGAAAAAAATCATTAATTATTTTCTGTCTGCAAACCTGAGGATGGCGCTGCTTGGAAATATGACTCTTATAGGATTTCAGGTTGCTAAAAGGATTCATGGCTAAAGGAAGAGCGTACATCTGCTTTTACTTCTGGGAACATGCGTATAATTTGGCAAAATACCAACATGTTTCCAATAAACTCCCAAAGATAAGGGACCTTAAATTACTCGTATTCAAAAAGAAGGAGAGGCTTGTATTTAAATTATGTATCAATAAATCTGAATTTTATCAAAGGTAAGGGGAGAGAAGGATAGTAGTAGCTGAACTATAACAACATGCACACACAAAAAAAATCATGAACTTGTCACAGCTACAAGTTCATCTATGACAAGGTATAAAAGGGTTTTTAACACTTCCTCCACCGCCACCAGACCTGTAGAGTACAAAATCCTCAGAACAGAGATGACAAGCCTGCACTGTCTTCTGGCTCCCTCCCCAAAATGGACACCAAGAAACCATACAAGTACGGGGAGCGGGTGTGGCTCAAGCAATTGGGTGCCCGCCTCCCACCTGGGAGGTCCCCAGTTTGGTTCCCAGTGCCTCCTAAAGAAGACGAGCAAGACAGCAAGCTGATGCAACAAGGAAACATAATGGGAGACACAACAAGCAGGGAGCAGAGGTGGCTCAAGCAGTTGGGCACCTCCCTCCCACATGGGAGGTCCTGGGTTCGGTTCCCCGGGGCCTCCTGACGAAGACAAGCAGACAGACAAGGGAGCCATTTGTGGGTGGGGGGGATACAAATTTAAAAAAAAACAAAAAAAAAACATGCAACTATGAAGGAAACTGAAAGGACAAAGGAGCATTATTTCTAAAGTACTGAAGGAAAAGAACTTTGAGCCCAGAATTTTATATCCTGTCAAATCTCTCTTAAATAGGAGGGTGTGTGTGTGTTAATTTTCTATTGCAGTCATAACAAACTACCACACATTTGGCTGCTTCAATCAATACATATTCACCACCCCACAGCCCTGTAGGTCGGAGACCTGGTTGGCTTGACTGACCTCTCTGCTCTGGGTTCTGCAGGGCTGGAATCAAGCTGTCCGCCAACCGGGCTCTTACGGGGAGACTCTGGGAAGAATCTGCTTCCAGCCTCACCCAGGTTGTTGGCAGAATGCAGTTTTTTGCCGTTGGAGGACTGAGGTCGCCATTTCCTTGCTGGCTGTCAGCTGGGGGGGGGGGCTTCCTTAATATCCAGTCCTCTCCAGTCCTCGTATGTGACCCCACAGCTCAGCCGGCGACAGCACATCGAATCCTTCTCGTGCTTAGAATCTCTGGCGGCATCTCTCTTGCCTCCAGCCTGAAAGTTCTCTGCTTCGAAGGGCTCGTGGGCTTAGACTGGGCCCACCTGGATAATTCAGGATAATCTCCCTACTTTAATATTAGTCAGCTCATTGGTCACCTTAATTATATCAGCAAATCCCCTTCACTGCAGTACCTAGGTTAATGTTTGATTGAATAACCAAGGGGCAAGAATCTTGGGGGGCAGATTACAGGGTATTAAAAATATTTTTGAATATGTAAAGCCTAAAGAACATTTGCCGTATAAACCACTAGATCTAACAGGCATCTACAGAATAGTCCTGCCAACGCCAGCGGATACACTTTCTTCTCAATTGCACATGATTGATTCTCAGGGTAGACCATATTTTAGGCCGTAAAACAGGTTCCAATAAATTCTAAAGGGTTGCTATTGTACAATAGCACAATGCGATGACATTTGAAATCAGTAACAGAAAGAAATCTGGGATATTCACAAATATGTGGAAATTAAACACTCTTCTAAATAATCAGTGGGTTAAAGGAGAAACCACAACACACTACAACTTATCAGAAGTAGCTACAGCACCACTTAGGGAGAAATCTACTGTTATAAAAGCCTGTATTAAAAGAGAGAGAGAGAGAAGGATCTTGTGATGCTTCAGGTCATGCGTCATCTTGGCCAGGTGAAGGTGTCCAGTGGTTTGGTCAAGGAAGCACTGGCCCGATTGCTACTGTGAGGATATTTCATGGATTTAAATTATCAGCAAGTTGATTGCATCTATAGCTGATGACGCCTACAATCAACTGAGGAGATTGCCTTCATCCAATCTATCGAAGGCCTTAAAAGGAGAAGTGATAATTTCAGCAGTCAGAAGAGAGAATTTCCATCTCTACTTCAGCCAGCCAGTTTTCCCTGGGGAATTCACTGAAAACCTTTATTGGAGTTCCCAGTTTGTGGTCTATCCTGTGGAATTTGGACTTTCCATCCTCACAATCGTGTAAGCCAATTTCTATTTTAAAAATCTCATAATATTAAATAGATAGATAGATAGATAGATAGATAGATAGATAGATAGATAGATAGATAGATAGATCTGCTATCAGTTCTGTTTCCCTAGAGAGTTCAAATCAATAACCTAACATTCCGCTGTAAGAGACTCAAAAAGACTAGCAAGCCAAAGCCAAAGTAAACAGAAGGAAGGAAATAATAAAGTCTAGAGTGGAATAAATGAAGTAGAGAATAGAAAAATAATAGAGAAAATCTCCCCTCCTGGCCAGAACTTTCGAAGCCCCTTTGTAGACAAATATTCACCAAGTCTGCACCTGCCCTCACCACCCAGCCCTGGAGAGGAGTGGTGCTGAGCTTTGAGACAGGCCGTCCTTTCCCACTGACCCATGACTCATTGTACCTCAGAGCTGATCATTCTCAAGTGATGGCTTTGGGAAGTAGGAACCTTAGTGTCTCGTCTCTATGGGGAGAAGGTTCAGCCTTGTGGGCAGGAGGAAGCCCCCATACCAGAGCCTTCTGCCCCCAACTACCCCTCACGTCTGTCCAGAACACCTGCTGACCCCCGAAGGCCGCGGCATGGAAGCAAGTAGGCCTCCCAGGCGGAGGGGTAAGTAGAGCTCGGTTTGGGCCACAGAAGGTGGTGCCGAAAGGGAGCTCTCCAACGTGTGGACTCCTCACTATTTACCACGTAACTGACCACCCGCTACGAGTCGGCCCCTGTGTCAGTTTATATAGGTGAGTAAGATGGAGTCAGTCCTAAAAGACCCCACACTCTGGGGTGAGGGGAGACCGGCAAACACACAAGGGGCCCCCACAGAGGGTAACACCCTTACTGTCAACCCAGGGGTGAGGACACCCAGGATGTATTGTGATTGATGGGCTGTGGTATGCCCAGCTGTGAAGGATGATTGGCTCTTGTCAGGGGGAAAGGGATTCCAGGAATAGGGATATGGTGCGGGACAAACAAGCAGACGGCCGGCGGTGGGGAAGGGGGTTGCACCACAGGCTGTTGGGAGAGGGGCTCCCACATGAGGGAGAGAGGGCAGGATGTGAGGTGGGGTAGGAAAGGTGAGTGGGAAATCCCACTGCAGCCCTGAGTTCCCCGAGAGAAAATCCATGTTCCACTTGCTCTGTTCTCTCAGCCTAATGGCCCCTCCACCAAGGTGACCTTGGGCCTTTGGGGTGAATTCTCTTCTCTGATAAAATCACAAAGAAATCCTGTTCTGGACACCCTCTCCCCTCCCCTGCCCACTGACCCATCTCCACCCTTACCTGGTCTGTGGTCCTCCAGGCAGACTGGACTGCGTGTCCCACCCAAGGAGATCACCGGGTACTCCTGACAGACCCCTCCTCCTCTGTTACGTGCCCGTGTCCTCTGTCCCCTCCTCAGCCTATGCGCCGTGCTGCCCTGGGGTCCCACAGCAAGCTCACAGGACTCTACTGGGGTATTTTAAGTTCTTGAAGGAAGCAATGACACCTGCTGGCCATCGTGTGAACTCAAGACTTCACCATCTCAACAGCAGACTGGGCCATCTGACTTTGGATGGGGTCAGACGGGGCCGGGAGGTGGTTTTTCACAATTGTTATTTTTAAAAAAAATTTTTTGAAGCAAGAACCGCAGCAAAAAATGTGTGTGAGACAGGAATTGAGGGTGGCCGTGTGCACTCTGCTTCCAGATTTGAGGAGCTGGGCAAGGACCAAAAGCTCACACATCCCACGAGTGAGCTACGGTGGTTATTTAAGAACAAAGTGAACATATTCTTTATTCTTTCAATCTGTGTGCATTATTTTTTCAAATGGCTACTACGTTGCTAGGGAAAAAATACTTATTGCTTGGCCTTAACTACTTAATAAACAGACTTTTTAGGCCTTTCTTTCAGCTTAGGGGTACCCTAAAAATATTACTGAGGCACTGAGGGTGCCATAACCCAGGAAAGTTTGGGAACCCGTCCCTGGACGGCCAAAGTCCCAGCTGGCTCTCCAAGCCCCGCCCTTGCTCAGGGTGGACAACCTTCTTTCAGTTCTTTCACAGACACAGTCAAGGACCCCTGTCCTCCACCCGCCCTCTGCTCTTCCCCTCACCCGCCCCTGCTGATTCACTTCATGCCTTGAATCCCACAAACCTTCCTCTGTTCTTGCAGCTCTCAAGTTGCCCCTCGGACAGAGTCATCCCAAGCTCATGCCCCATTCTTCACCATCCCAGTAGTAAGTGTACACGAGGGTGAGTTCCATCGAGAATTACCATCCCAGTAGTAAGTGTACACGAGGGCGAGCTCCATCT
>JAQZBX010032105.1:0-26009 GCA_029593785.1 Cabassous unicinctus | reverse complement strand
AGCCGATTATTTACCCTGGAGCCAACCCAGACGAGAACCACTTCGTCCGGCACACAACTACCGGCCAGCGTCAACCAAGTTTGATAGTAGAACCACACACCAGGATGACTACCCCATAAAGGAGTTTGTGACCACCATGAGCTGTAAGCCTCCGGCAGTACCCAAGCTCTGCAACATCCCCCTGGAGGATCTGACTAACTACAAGATGAGCTACGTGGCCCACCCTATAGAGAAGCGCTTTGTGCACGAGGCGGAGAAGTTCAGACCTTGTGAAATCCCCTTTGAAAGCCTTACCACTCACAAAGAGTCCTTCCGGGGCCTGATGGGGGAGCCTGCCAAGAGCTTGAAACCTCTAGCCAAGCCTTCTGGGCTAGACGTGCCTTTCTGTAATTCCACTGAGTTTCGAGATAAGTACCAAGCGTGGCCAACACCCCAGATTTTCTCCAAAGCTCCCATCGCCTACGTCGCTCCTGAAGAAAAGATGGATCTTCTGACAACTGTGCAGGCCCATTACACATACCCTAAGGGTGCCCCAGCTCAGTCCTGCTGGCCAGTGCTCCAAATCAAGAAGGGAAGCCGCTTTGAAAGCTCCACCACCACCAAGGACGACTACAAGCAGTGGGCCAACATTCGCACGGAGCCAGTTAAGCCCATTCCCCAGCTGGACTTTCCCACGGAGCCCTTGGACTACCTGACCACCACTCGGGCCCACTACGTGCCTCACCCCCCCATCAATACCAAAAGCTGTAAGCCCCCCTGGTCTGGCTCCCGAGGGAACATCCCGGTGGAGGGCCAAACCACCTATGCTACCAGCTTTACCCCCAAAGAAATGGTCAGGTGCCTGGCTTCTTACCCTGAGCCCCCCGGCTACACCTTTGAGGAAACGGATGCTTTTGGGCACAGGATCTACAGGCCGGTGTCCCAGACGGGCTCTCGGAGGAGCAGCCGTCTTTCTGTGGGTGATGCAGAAAACCCTAGCCAGAGGGAGTTGGCAGTGTCTGCCTAATTTTAAAAAATCATTATTTAGAAATTGCACAGTACTTTTAAAAGCAGACTATTGAGAATTATTCCTTGGATGGAAAAAAAAAAAAAAAGAAAAAAAAAAATTCCCCAGAATGGAAAAAAAGCTTCATCATTTCCAGGACACTTGAATAAAACAAGGATCAAACGAGAATCACTTGACTCAAGGAAAATGACATTGAATCACTGGCTCTTTAATTCCCCTTAACTCCTCTCTGCTTGTCTTGCTCCCCTTGGGTCCCTCACCTTGTGCTCATGGGAATCAAAGCTGGTTTCTGTGAGGTTTTCCTGTATCCAGATGTATTTTATTAACTTAATCATTGTATGAGTTGACACGATGATTAACTCTTGTCAATATGAAGTGCCAAAGAATAAAATTTATTTTGGGGGGATTTATCTGCAGGCCTGTGCTGTCTGTGCAGAGAGCAGTCTGTGTTCTTGGCACCTTTGGGTGGGTCTCTAAGGAGCCCACTGCGTTCCTGTCCTCATGGGAGTGCCTCGGGCCGGGTCTGGACTCTCATTTCGGATTCTCTATGCCCAGGGCTGCTTCACAGGGCATCTCTCTGCCTCTCACTGTGTGACGTACCAGCAGGAGAAGTGCTGTCTGGTGGGGTATGGCTCTCTCCAACCATGGGTGATGGGGTCCTCTGACAGCCCCAGGGGTACATGGACCCCACAGACCTTTCCCACCCCTGGCTCAGTGCAGATTGTGATTCCAGGGAGAGGAGTGGGAGAGAGGGCCCCTTGGCAGCCAGGCAGACAACAGCCAGTCCCTGGGCTGTGAACAGAAGCTATGGCTCTTCTACCTGCTCAGAGCCCTGAAAAAATTGCCCTATCCTGGGCTGGTTTCTGGGAGGCTGGCCTGCTTATCCTAAAATGTCAGCTGTGACCAGAGCTGTGACAGTCTGACTTAGTGGTGAGCTGGACCCTGCTCTGGAGAAGTGGCCAGAGATTTTCGTCCTAGGCCTAAGGTTTCACCAAGTTTGAGTCGAAGGCCAAGTAAGTTTGTGATTTTTTTAATTGAAGAATCTAGGAAGGGATCCAGGCAGGGGTCAGATGAGCTCATGGTCTGAGTGAACCTCACCCACAGGGACACAGGATGATGCCTGGAGACACTCATCTGTCTTCGAAGTCCACAGAACCCTGAAATATACTCTGTTGTTCCAGGGAACTTAGGAAGAGTGAGGAGTGGGTCAGGAGGTTTTATCATTTCTTATCCAGGGCTCAGTCTTTCTGTGGCACTCCCTACCAGGCCCATGCCTTCCAGGTCCCCACTTCTTGCATCCTCACCATGAGTTAGGTTAGCATCACTGGGTTGGGATCTACATCATTTAATCCTCCTCTTATTGGTTATTGGGGGTCTGGATACCTGCACTTTATGGGGTAGAGAGGATCAGAAAGGCTAAGCACCTTGCCCAAGGCCACACAGCTCAGAGCAGCAGAACCAAGATTGGAACCCAGGTCTTCTGATTCCAGATCCAGAACTCTTCCCATGACACCAGGCACCTCCCACTGCCATGGCTCCGATCCCATGGCTACAAAGAGCAGTTCTCCCTGTCTGAGTGCCTTACTGGAGTCCATTGAGCTAAACGAATCTGCTGAGGATGAGTTATTTCATCATTTTAAAAAAAAATCAAAAGAAATATTGGCACTTGATTTTAAGAGCCAAATAGTGCTAAAATGCTTGTAAAAATACATCAATCCCTTATGCCCTAGCTCCTCAGTCCTCTACCATCATCTACTTCTCCAGAGAACAACTTTAAATTTTGTTTCTGATAGTATATCTCTTTTGGCTAATCAATTTAGATAAGGTCTATGTCTTCCTATTTTGATAGATGAGAATTTTAGCTCATATACTCATCCTTTCTATCTCCCTTCTAAGTGTAGTTATATGACAGTGTTTGGTTATATTGAGCCTAATAAGATTTTATTTTTTAAGATTTATTTTATTCCCCACCACTCTTGTTTTTGTGCTTGCTGTCTTGCTCTCTGTGTCCATTCACTGTGTGCTCTCTCTGTGTTTGCTTGTCTTCTCCTCTCCTCTCTCCTTTTTAGGAGGCACTGACAATCGATCCTGGGACCTCCGATGTGGGGGAGAGGCACTCAGTCGCTTGAGCCACCTCAGCTCCCTGGTTTGTTGTATCTCTCATTGTCTCTCTTTGTCTCTTTTTGTTGCACCAACTCTCCATGCGAGCCAGCTCACTTTCACCAGGAGGCCATAGGAAACAAACCCGGGACCTCCCATATGGTAGATGGGAGCCCAATTGCTTGAGCCACATCTGCTTCACCTAATGAGGTTTTTTGATGTTCCTGATCAGTAGGAAGGGAGGAAGCTGAAGGAGGAGGGATGGACTTGCTGGTTATGAACACTGAGCATAATTTTCTCTGAGCCCTGCCTTTGTGACCTTTAGGGGAAGACTTATGGTTACTTCCATGTGACCCTAGGCTGGACAAGCCACTCTAGGGCATCCATGTCCTGCTGACTTTTCCCAATCTTAAAGAGTCAACTCTCTCTGTATTACACATCATTTATTGGTCCCAAACTAAAATATCCTTATATCTGTATTATTTTGAAATTGATAAATATAAGAAATCAGAAAATACAGGAAAGTTTATAAAAAAGGACACAAGTAACTCTTATAGTGACTGGGGACATACAGTGGCTAAAAGCAGGCATGACCTTTGAAGTCCAGCAGGCCTGGGCTTGAGTCTTGGCCCAACCTACCCAATAGCTACAAGACCTTGGTCAAGTTCTTTAACATGTAAAATGGGGATAATGGCACTACTGGCCTCATAGTTTTGTTGTTTGGATGAATGCCGTATGTAAATTACTTAGCCCTGGTTCATGGTTAAATCTCAATAAATGTAGGTGGTGATGAAGATGATGATGATGAAGATGACAACTATCATGATTGCCAAGTTCTGACTTGTTGATTCTCCTTATGATTTCATTGGTCAATGTTACAAGTGTGCAGGTAAGCATAATGGCTTATGCCTTTTGTTTCACATGTTTTCCAAAGTAAAACATTTACATTTATTTAATACAGTAAAACTACTTTTTAGTTATTCAGTCAGGGGTTGCTAATTGTGTTCCCTGGAGGTCTGGTTCCAGGAAGAAACTTGAGCCACAAGGAGGTTAAAAGAGGCTGAGTGGAGGCAGCTTTGGGACCCTCTGATCCTCTAACCAGAGAAGCTGCTTGTTAATTCATTCTGTGTATTAGGATTCCATATAATAGGTTGGAAAAAAAAGGTTCTACTGCTATTAAAACACATTCACACATACACACCTCTGATATGATCCTGAAGATGGAAGGGCGAAAATGCATTGTCCTCTCTTGAAATTATGTATATGTTTGTTTTTATATTGTATATTTTTCACTGTGAGAAGGGGGTAGAAACCTAATCACCTACTGCAGTCCAGGGTTCCTGAGGCCTTAGGCATACTAAAATAGAAAAACCATTAGAGGTCAAAGGTAGAACATAAAGTAAAAAAGTTTTATGACCAAGCAGGGTGCCCATTCCAGCACAGGGTCCAATAGGCTCTTGGGGATGAGGTTCTGGGGAGGAAAACAGGGATAGATCTTTTAAAAGCCCGAAGATGGTAAACTTGTTCTGTCCCATAGGAGGACAGCAGCGTCTCTGAGGGAGGTGGATTGGCTGGAGGGAGTGAGGTTTGTTGGCATGGAAGCCCTGGGATAGCTGGACATGGTCTGCTGGCTTGGGGTGTGGTGCCCTGGTGCCTCTGCTGTGTATACGAGGCCCTGCTCAGGATGGTGGAGTCACATGCCTGTGCTGTGTGTAGGTCTGCCCATGTCAGCTGGCTTGGCAGCTAGGACAGGGCTTAGCCCCTGGTCACCTTACAGTGGGACCACCTCCATGGGTGAAGGCCCCCCACATCGCCTTCATGTTTTGATGACCAGGAACCCCCTCCTCACTTTGCCCCCCCTACTCCCTCCAGCCAATCAGTCTCCCTTAGAGACTGTTCTCTTATGGGACACAAAGAATTTACCATCTTTTGGCTTTAAAAGATCTATCCCTGTTTTCCTCTCCCATTGATTATAAATACAACACCAAGAAAAGCTTAAAGGGCTCTTCATTAAGCAGTGACTTTGGGCTAGGGTGGTGGGGCCTGTTAGGGGTTCCACCTTTCAGTTGATTCTGCCTCTCACTTTGCCCTTGTGTTCACCATTTGTCTTCCTGCTGCCCCTAGGTACCTGGCATTCCAAATCCCCAGCCTCTGCCAGTTTCTGCCTCGCAGTCTAGCTCCCTGTCAGCTCCAGTTGTCTTGCATTTGTTCTAGACTATGACTTCCTCTTCTGTACTTGGCAGTCATCGTTCTATTCTCTGCTTCCTGTTTTCTTCAAATTTCTTGAAATCCTGCACCCACGGGTGATCCTCCTCCCATCTTCTTCATTATGGCATTTTGTAGTTTTATTATTTCTTTACTATTTGTTTAATGGTTATGTGAAGGGCATGCAAAGGAGACAACCATAAGAAGGCAACAGCCCAATTGAACTGGCATAGATAGAGCCAGTTGTGGGGTTTCAGCAGCAGGTGGAACCCTCAGGGCCTTCTCACATGGAAAGCGTGCCTGGAGGGTGACTGTTCCCCGACTGGGCAGAAAGGCAAAACTGGACCAAGTAGAATAAGTGTTCAGGTAAAAGGAGCACTGTCTTGGTCCCCACTCTCTGAGGCCCAGGCCATTCCCCAAGGCTGAGCAGATAGCATCAGACAGCATGCTCCCACCTCCATCCTCTGCCTCCCGTCCTCCCCAGGATCCTTCTCAGACATTGCCAACAAGTTTACAGAGGAAGGTCTGGGGGTTCAGAGACAGTGCTCCACTGAGCAGGGACTGCAGCTAAGTTTTGACATCGGGGCCAGCAGTCATGGCTGGGGCAGGGCCTATGTTGTGGGCAGCTGGGGGAGCAAATGCTTCCTGCTCGGTTTTATGGTCTTGCTTTCATGTAGTGTCCTCCTAATAACTCTTCGTTATGGCCTCATTGCCTTAAAATTATTTGTGATAATGTGCATAGGGAGAATAGCTGCTTTCTGTCCCCCTCAAGTTTTTGCCTCTTAAGCAAGGTTAGAGCTCACTGCTGGAGGGCAATGGGATCAGCACAAGAAAAGCTTTCCGAAATGATATATCCGTTTGGGCTCTGGCCATTTAGAACATGAAGATGAACTGGGAGATCCATTTCCTCTAAAACTGCTTTTCAGCTGTGCATTTGTCAAGGGGAAGCAGGCAGTCCTGGTTGCAGGTTATTGGCCCCTAGCTCCTCAGGCCTGGCTGCCATCACTGGGCCCGCATCTGGTCCGCAGGCCTCAAGGCTGGGAAGACAGAGGCCCTTCTGAGCACATATGCTGGGGGTGGGGGTCAGAGAGGGGTGTTTTCTTTGGCAGAGCAAGCTCAGCTTTTGCACATGGCTGGCTGAGCAGGTGCTTGGCTCCTCCCCACTTTGGGGGTTATAGCAGGGGCTCAGGAGCCCATGAACCTTCCAGAACACATGCTCTGGATTCTGGAAAATGCATCAGAGCAATGCTAGGCTGGAATCCTCTTTAAGCCATACCTCTGGGCCACAGGTGTCCCTAGTCCTTCTGTCTGATCCTTGGACACTGGCATGAGAAACCCTGATGTCTCTTCTTTGTCAAGCCTCAAAGTGTGGCTGTAAACCCAGCTTGATACTAACCGAAAAGATTCAGGAAGTTTCTGCTCCTGTGATTGGATCTAACGTTGATTTTCTTGGACAGTGTCCAGAACCAGCCAGCCTGCCCACCTGCCCACTTAGACAGGGCCTAGGCTGTTTTTTCTATGACAAGGGGGGAGCTTGATTAACTCCCTTTTACCCCAAATCCCCATCCACTTCTTGTTATAGGATCATAAAACAGGGGAGCCCACAAATACCCTTTAAACAGGCAAACAGTTACTTGAGAGTTATAGGCAGACAAAATGCCTGAAAAATGACAGAAATTTGACTTCTGTGCCAGTGGATGACTTATAAACTAAGAAATGGAATTTTTTGAACTTTGGGCTCTCCTGGGCTTAAAACAGCTTTTCATTTTAAAGTTCCTAAGCAGGGCTCAGTGCTTACTATCAACCTTGGAGTGGCTCTTGACTTGGCTAAGTATTGTTAACACCTCCCATGTTTGAAGGTCAGTTATTTGGAAACTTTAGCTGTCCCAAACCAAGGCAAGAGCCTGGAAATAGGCAGCCTTTAGTTTGCCAAAATCATTGGCATGCATTTCATGTATGGAAACTCAGGTACTTGCCTCAGCGCTCACCCCGCTGCTGGCTCTCACTCCATGCAAGTCGGCCCCTCTTCCCCACTTCTGTTTTTACACACAGTTCCAATGAGCTGCTTTTATCTGGTTTACTAGCCCACAGAAGAGTAGAAGGGGTTGCTAGAGGTAGAACACGTAGCACAGAAAGGAGTGACAGCTGATAGCTTGGCCATGAGACCAGAGGCCTAGACATTAAAAAATGCAGAACCCCAAAGCATAGCACTTCAGGAATTATGACCCCAATATAATAATAAAAAGCAAGACTGTATATATACACATATTTTATTTTATTAAGTCTGGAAAAATATATCGTGGTTTGTGCCTATGACCCCAATTTAGTAAAAAGAATAAAAAAAATTACACAAGTTTCTTAAAGTCTGGAATAATGCATCAACAGTGTTAGATAAATGAATTCCCATTAGTCTCATTTATCCAGAATAATAAGGGAATAGGTAGGAATGTGGGTCATTTTAATATGAGGTTAACCTCCAGGTATTACGTATTAGCCTTTCCCAGGGTGTTTTCTGTGGAATACAAGCCCTACGAAAAGGTCTTCCCTCAAAATTCACTGGACATGTAAGTTTGGGAAATGTTACATATCCCCGGTTGGAGATTCATAATGCATGCTAATGTTTTGAAGACTCTGTGAAGCCCTGTAGTAAAGGCAACTTGTTTATCTTTTTATAATTCAGTGCATGAATCAGTACTCTTTCAATTGCATGTGCTTAAGCAAAAAAGGGAATTTATTGGTTCACACTATTGAACAGTCTAGGGCTAGATCTGTTGGTTTTTAGCACAGCTGGATCCAGGGACTCAAATGGTGTGATGTGGCCACGGCCTCCGACTTTTGGCTTTCCTCTCTTCTGCACTGGTTTCCTTCTTAGGCAGGCCCTTTCCATGTGGAGGTTTCTAGCAATACTAAGCTTACAACATCCTTTTAGCCAGCAATCCAGTGGAATGAAAAGGCCTTTTCCTTCCTAGTGGTCCCAGTAAAAACCCTGAGTTGCCTTTTCCTTGGCTTGAGTGCTGATCCCTGAACTGATTGCCGTGGCCAGCAGGATAGAGAATACTAATTGTCCAGACCTGAATCGAGGTCTGCCCCTGGACTGAGCAGTGCATATGTGTGGGGTCAACCCCAAGCAAACTGCATGCATTGCAGGAGGCCTGGGGATGGGGTGGGTCCCCAGAGGGAAACCGAGGTATGGATTCCAGGGAAGGGAGGGATGAATGCTGAGCCCGCAGAATCATTTTCCAACTCTGACAATAGAGCCTTTTTATTGTGTAAAACCTATTGGAACACACATTGAGAAATACTGCCAAGTGCTCATCATAAATATTTTCAGATAGGTTTAGAATACAATAAAATACACATGCCCTGCAAACATGTGGCTCATTCTTTCTTTGACGATTCAGAAACCTCATTGAAGCCTGTGGTGCCTCAGGGTCAACTCTGAGTGTTAAAACATCCTGGTCATCAACTATTTGGATTGTTTGGCTTCTTGATAAATGGGAGGTTATGGTACAGCCAGAGTGCAGGGCACAGGGAGCCTGGGAGAGTTCGTTTCTGATGGACAGTGAACACCCACGTGCATCTCCTGGGTAAACCGTGTGGGGGTATGATCCTCCACTGTATCTAGTGCAGAGTTAGCATTTAGAATCTTTTCCATAATTGCTTCTGGATGCCCCCCCCCCCACATCCATCTCACAAGTTGATACTAATATGTTGATTAGGTTGCAGTAGAGCTGCTTTACTCAACGGCTCCTGGTTTACTTAGTAGTCTAATATATATGAAGGAATGATTATATCAACGAGCTGAGAGTTATTTTGAAGAGATCTTTAATTCCTTCAGCTCTTAAGGTTTGAAACAAGGAATCGCTTTAGACTGGATTCTCTTCACTCTAGAAAAAGGTCTTTGTGATTTACTGAGGCAAAAGGTATTTTCATCTGGTAACATAGTCACATTTACTGTGTCTTATTATAAAACCCAGGTGATATTATTTAAAGGATCATTTGTCCTCTCAGTTAACACGCACGTGAAGATTCCACAAGTTCTGGAGACTACCATGTCTCCTGCCTTTGACTGCAGTCGGCTGGGGAGTCTGTCTGACTTGAAGTCAGGTGCGCTTTTCTGACCTGTGCAGCCTCTTTTTTCAGGCCCCTCGATCAGTAGGGCTGTTCACCACACTCTGCTTTGTGCCCTGAGGGCTCTCAAGTGCTTTCCAGAGTCTCCATGACCTTCATTTCCTCTACTCGCTCCAGGGAGAACCTTGCCGTCTCCCTCCACACGTCCATCATAGATGCTGCCTCCCCCTGTGGATGCTTGTCTCCTCCTCCACAGCCCACGACCTTTGTCTTAATTCAGGCCATCAGAACGGGATGTCATAGCACTGACCATGCACTCTTCTTTCCTCCCTACATCCCCTTCATCTTCACTCCCTTCTTTCCTTTCTTCCTTATCGACCCACCCATCCATCCATCCATCCATCCATCCATCCATCCATCCACTCACTCATCCCTTCAGTAAATATATGTTGGGTCCAGGCACTCTTCTGGGTCGTTAGGGTTATAACAGTGAATAAAGCAGACAAAGATCCTGCCCTTTTAGTGCTTACAATCTAGTGGGGAAGACAGACACTCATTAACAATAAATAAGCATCACAAACAAGGAATAATTATGTATTATGATAACATATACAATATAATATAAATGAAATAAATAATAGACCTAACAGTAAATTATACAATAAGCTAGAAGGTGATAAGTATTGAAGGAGAAGGTAGTCAGTAGGAAGAGAGGTGGGAGTTTTGGGAGGCCCAGTTGCTCTATTTAATAGAGTGGTCAGGGTGGGCATTGCTGAGAAGGTGAGATCTGAGAGGACTGAAGCAGGAGATGAGGGAGTGAACCAAGTGGATATGAGGGAACAGCCTGAGGAAAAACCCTGAGGTAGCATATTTCTGTTTAGGTGGGTTCAGAGAACAGTAAGGAGGCCAGACAGAGCTTTATAGGCCATTGTCAGGAATTTGGCTTTTACTTTGACAGCAGCCAATGTTGAGCTTGGAGCTGAGGAGCTCCAAGACCTGGTTTGTATTAAAACAATCACTGTGGTCACCCTGACTGCTGTGAGGAGGCTGGGGGGTAAGCACGGGTAGAAGCAGGGTCTGATAGAATGTTCCCTGCCTGGAGAGGTGATGCAGCCTCAGACCTGGCTGCTAGAAGTGGGGGTAGTGAGAAGAGTGCTCACATTCTGGGTATGGTTTGAAGGAGGTTTTGGTATCAAAGCAGATACCAAGAAATAGGTTGGCTTTAAACAATGAGAATTTATTAGCTTACAATTTGAGGCTTTGAGAATGTCCAAATCAAGGCTATGCTTTCTTCCCTAAGACCAGCTGCTGACGATCCTTGGCTCCTCAGCCACATGGCAAGACTCATGGCAAGGCACATGGCAGCATCTGCTGGTCTCTCCCTTCTCTTCCAGGTATTGTTGCTTTCATTTCTTGCTTCCATGTTTTCTCTCTCTCTCTCTCTCTGTATTCACTGCATTTATAAAGGACTCCAGTAAGAGGATTAAGACCCAACCTGAATGACATGGGTCACATCTTAACTGAAGTAGCCTCGTAGAAAGATCCTACTTACAATGGGTCCACACCTATAGGGATGGATTAGCTTTAAGAACATGATTTTCTGGGGTATATACAGTTCCAAACAAGTTGCTGATTGGATGTGGGCTAAGTATAAGGGAGAAGTCAAGCACAGCTTTCGTGGCCTGTGTAACTGGAAGGAAGGAGTTGCCATCCATTGAGATTAGGGAAGGCTGGGATGAACATTTGAATGCTGAATAGCCAGCAGGCTTCTGAGAAGTGAGCTGTAACGTGGTGTTTGAAGAAGCACTGCAGTCCAACAGGCCTGGAACTTCCACCAACTGCCATCGTCCCTACTCAGGGGTTACCAAAGCAGCCTATGATTTCTGGAACCTTTCCCCTTTCTGCACTACAACCCTTGGGGAGCAAGGGGTCTTTTCTGAGGTCCACAAGGAAGGACTTTCTGAAGTCCAGAGTATCAGGCACCAGAATTGCACAATTACAATTGTGGTGAGGGCTTTGAGGGGGAAGGAGGGCAGGAGGTTACCTAGTTTAGAGGGCAGAGATGGCTTCCCTAAGGTTGTGACTATCAGCTGAGCTGTGACCTGTGTCACTTCTCCTTTCCTCTCCCTTTTTTCTCCCTCTGCTGACTCCTCTTCCCCAACTCTTCAACTGCAGCTCTCCAGATCTTGTCCCTCTGGATTTCTTTGTCCTTTTAACATGCAGCACAATTCAGTCTTCTCCTGGTCACCTTCATTTGTAATTCCCCCATCATCATCTTTTCAGCAAAACAAAAGATCATTTTTGGGATCCACTCTAGTTAGAAGAGGGGATACTGTAAATAATTGTAATTTTATTTTACTTTTTATAGCCACAAATCCAAACCTGGCTCTGAAATCAGTGGATGTGTGCAGTGGGCAGGAGAAGGTGGTAGGGCCAGAGGGAGAAGATAGCGTTGTGTACTTAGGGGTCCCTACTCCTACCTTTGACACTGACTTTGGATCTTGGGCTCCATCCATCTCTTTGGCTGTCAGAGGGCTGCCTGGTGGGGAGAAAAGAGTGCTTTAAAATTGAGCAATCTTTAAAAATCATTATGTAACAAACATATACTCTATATTTGCCTTGCCATGGGTCCAAGGAAAGAGTTAAAGAGATGTGGATGGTCGTGGGTTGGGATCCATGGCTCATGGAAATGAGAATGGAGCCTCCAAGGACCTGAAGCCAGTCCTCAGAGAGAGTGACCGGAGATGAGGCTGGGCTGTTGCTGGCACCTTGGGTTATTTTAAGGACTCTCGTCCTTATCATAACAGTGGAAAGGTTTAGAAGCGGAGGACTGGTTTAGCCCAAACTGCCTTTTGAGAAGATCTCTTTATGAACTGATTTAAGCCATTTTGGCTGATTAACAATTTCCAGGTTATGTGTAAAGGTTGGTAGTTCCGTCGATGAGAGACTGGAGCTGTGTGTCTTATCTGTACAGTCTCACTACCAGATGGTGTGTACATGAAAATGTGTCTCAGCTGGCAAGCTGGCCCCCAAGCTGGCGTATAAACCTCCTCCTTGCAATCAAAGACTCTGACAAGCACTTATTTGAATGTTTTATTCCAAGGGGAATGTTCTAATGGGGACAAAAACTTCTATAGTCAGATGAAGCAAACACAGTGGAGGACAGCACTGAAGATGGTTCTCCACCTGGAGCATCAGGCTGCTGGGCTTGCGGGATTCTTAAACTATGTGTGCAAGGGCAGTGGTGCTTGTGTACTCTTTCCAGACCTCCAACATCACACGTTTTACCAGTGTGTAATTAGCAAAGCCTTCAGGGCAGATTTATCTAACATCATTTGAAGTGCTTGCAATGGTCACCTCTGGAGAGTGGAATTCTAGTTGGGATTTTTTTAAAAAGCTAGTTAACTCTGCCTAGAGATTCAGGTTAATTTTATACATGAGCATCACACAGTTGATACTGAAGGATTTACAGGCAATATAACAACAGCTCTAGTTGCTATAAGGAAAGTAGATTGTAAGGCACAGTAGATTGACGGAATCCAGCTGGGAGACCTTTGCAGTAACCCAGGTGAGAGATTAGGTCTAAAGGAAGCCACTTCTAGGCCCTGCCTAGGGGAGGAACCAAGTGGGGAAGAAAATTGAGCTGGAGATTACCCAGAACTTGGTCTCATCCCGGGCTGGGACACGTTGTCATTCGTTGTGGGTGCTTTCTGCCTCACAGACCTGACCGGCAGCTCCTGAAAGCAGGCACTTGACTTTTACCTCTGTCTTCAGGGCCCAGCCTGGGCCTGGCACAGAATTGGTGTTTAGTAAAAGTTTGAACTGAGGGAAAGGAGAGGAATGCGATGAGAAAAGGAAGCAGGAGGAAGGAGAGGAAATGAGAAGGGACAGAGGTCCATCTGCCAGGGGGGAGGGAGAGTGAGGGCCACTAGGTTGAACTCTGGCTGTTTTCCCCTCAAGCTGGCCCCAAGCATGAAGGTTTGGACCCTCTCGGTGCAAAGGAGGGTAGAGGATGCAGGTCCCTGGGGCTTGCTCTCAGGTAGTTATCTTGAATCTCTCCACTCCCCTAGGGAGGGCCTGTGCATACTGAAGACTTAGGAGCAACTGGTCCACAGACTGGAGCCTGCTCTGTACCTGGCCCTGTGACATGCTGAGCTCCAACCAGGTGACAGAGCTGGGCTTCCTGGGTGACAGAACAGCCTTGCCATTTCCTGGCTTCTCCTCTATTATTTAATGATTCTTCTGCTTGGGAGGCAGAAGAAAACCCAGCCCATGACACATATCACCACATCCATTAAAAGATGACTGACTAGGAAAAGATTTCCTGGAGTCGTTCACCTTGTAACTTAGCTGTTCTCAGCTTGTCTACTCTTCTTGGGATTTGCAGGGTCAGTCCCGGCCATCTCAAAGACCTGGAGGAGAGCTGTTTATGTCATTTTGGAGCAAGGGCAGGTTTCACAGACATGCTCTTTGCTTGAATGCTGTCTGTGCAATCTCTCAGGCTCTCCTAAGCATTCAGCTTCAACAAACATTATTTATGTTTGGCAGGAGAAGCATTCCCCTGTCTGCTTTCTCCTCACTCACATAAAACTGCACATTTAATTTCTGTTTACATATATATAAAACATATCTTTAGGAGCAGCCTGGGAAATCCCTGGTTGAAGATGGATTTTGCCTTTTGAAAACAGAGGTGAGTGACATCTGTATATTGTGCTATCAGAGGCATGACATGTGGTTGATTGGGACCAGGTGCTTCACCGAATCTGTCTGTGTGAAGTCATAAACCTCTAGTTGACAAGTAGGGTGACAGCCCAGCTCTTGTTAGCAAAGGCTTGGTTAGCAATATCTGCCTTTCAGTTTAGGGTGGCAACAAACAGTTGAAAACCTTGGGGTTCTGTGAATAAGAAGCTGAGGTTTGGCCAAAGATAACTCTCCAACCAGCTCACATACATTTGACCTGAAAAAGCAGACAAGATGGGGGGTAGGCTGGACAGATAAAGATAATTTTGGATTAAACATCAAGGATTAGTAGAATTCACTGGGTATTTAGTTTTTTACTGTCTCCTTCAAGGCTTGCATCAACACCGATATTTTCCTAATTGACAGTGTGTGACAAGGATAGATAACCTTCACTGACTGAAGTCACATTCAATGCATACTGAATCCTGAAGTCTTTAAATTATAGCTGGTTTACTGAAAAAGATGGGGGATGTAGAGTGATAAAACCAAGGGGGAGACCCCTTATTTCCTTTCCTAAGGTAGCCTTTCTTGGTTTCCTAGCTCTAACAGACCAGTTTTTGTTGGGTTATTTCTCAGGACTCCATTCTTCTCTCTACCCCACCATTCCCTTTACCTTCATAATAGCCTTTGCCTATTTTGGGGAGCCCCTCAGGTAGATTATTAGGATCTAATTTATCTCCTTTTAGCCAAGAACTATTAATCAAATTGTATAATTTCTTTTGATTTGCAGGATGAGGAAAGGGGATAATAGCATGCTATTTATGAGAAACTCAATCATATGGTAAGTGATATATATTTAATTTTAACTTTTACTTTACTTGTATATTTGCTCATGAGCAAGGATTTCTCTGTTTTTAGTAAATCAAAGGAAATGGCAGTTGTGTGTAGGTCTATGTATTTTGAATTGAGATCTGGTTCTACATTGGGATTTTAAGGTTATATTTGTCCTATGAAATACTTCTGGAAGTTTGTGAGCATTTTAGTGAGTCTTTGAGTTGGCTATGTGGATAGTTGTGTTTTCTTCCAAGATGTGGGATTTGGTTCACTAATGCCTTACTTGTTTACTCTATCGTGTACTATTAGCTTTGAAGGAATGACTGTTTTCTGTCTTGATAAAAAATGGAAATACAGGATCAGGCTTCCAAAGCTGACACCTGAACTGATGTGAAGTAGCAATAACTTCTGGCAGTCTTGCCCTTAATCTCCCCATCTCTCCAAGGTAGCTTGGATGTTGATGATAGCAATTAATTCAATGAGTGCTTCAATATATGCCAGACACTCATACTTCTTGACATGAATTAGCTAATAAGCTTCTCACAACAACCATCTGAGGTATCCTCCTTTTAAAGATGAGGAAGCCAAGGCATGAATGAGCTTTGGTGACTCTGGTTTCCATGAGCCCACAAATTTCCTGGACTTATCTTGTCAAAGCCCTAGAAATATCTGAGGCCAAGTAGGGGTCTCTAGTATGAGAGTTACAAAAGATTCCAAACTTGGAAACTGTGGTTGGTGGCATCTTGGTAGGAATCTCTTTTTTACTCCCTGTGATTTTTGGCTAGAAAATTTTCCATATGTTCTGTTTGAGCCCTTCCCACCATTTGAGCCTCCCTGGCATCTCCAACTCCCCCTGCCCTGGTGCCTCTGTAGGACGTTGTTTGGTTACTGGTATGTGGGTATTTATAGTTTTAGCATTGGCTTTTTCTTTAAAGCAAAACCTAAAACTTAGAAAAATACTGGAATTTCAAGGATTTTCTGGTATATGTTTATACTGCTCAACAAGGAGTCTGATGTGCTGGGGTGAGTTTGCTGGAAAACAGGCTGGGGCCTTGCTTTCAGGCTGGGGATTCTCTGGCACGTCTCTCACAATGGTCCCTGAGTGGCCATCATCTGGACCTTGGGTACTGCTGCCCTTTTACTAGGGCCTGCTTGTGAAGAAGTCCACAGATATGCTTTTTACTTCTTCACTTCCCACAGTAGTGCTATTTCTATTCAGGATGTTTTAAAAATTGGTAGGTAGGAACCCTAGAACACCATTATAAGACTTGATTTTAGGGGAGGGGAAAGTGGCAGCCCCAGTATAATGTCCCACCGTCACCTTCTCTCCTCCTCGAAGCAGCAGGAAGGACTGTATGTGTGTCAAGCTGCCATGGCACAGTCAGCCCTTGCACAGAGGGGCAGGACACAGCACAGTGGGTAAGCATCGCTGGCGTCAGACTGCCCGAGTGCCCCGATGGGCTTCTCTGGGCTTCCATTTACTCAGATGTAAATGGGGGGATAGTCATAAGGTTGAAGTGAGGACTACATGATGTAGTGACCTATAAATGTTAGCCCTACATTATTTAATAGTATAGATCCAAAATTTCAGCATGCAGCTACATGACACTGTGTCCCTTTTGGCAGGAAGCCTGACCTAGAGTGAGGCTACTCCTTCACCCAAGTCTGCATTTACTCCCAGAGTGCCTGAAAGGCACTATGGCTCCCATCTTTCCACGACAAGGGCCATAATTGAGATGGTGGGCATGGGCAGCATCAGCCTAAATGTATGCATGTCTACAAACGCAGCTCCGCTGTGTTCATTTGCAGTACTGGCCTGACAGCATGGCTCCCAGCTTCACCTGCAAAGCCTAAAAGGGCAAGTCTTCCATTTTAGCCAAACACACAACTGGCTGGGAACCACCCAATTGACAGGGACTCTTCTTACCTCTGGCATAAAACAAGATGGAAAGGCTGTACGTAACAGAGACTCAGACGACAAGATTTAAATAAATAAGCTGTATTATCTTACAAAAAATATAAATACAGGCTTGTGTTTTAGAGGAGGAAGTGCCTCCTTCCACATTATTCAGCAACCCTAAAAATCTTGTGGGGCTGCTGAGTCACAATTCACAGAACAAACGTTAAATGTACATTCATCTCATGCAAGGAGCACACTGCTTTCTTCCCCAAACCAAGGTCTCCAGCTGGTATGAACACTAACTTCCACCTGCTACAAACTGACATGTGGCAGAGCTGGAGGATGCTGATTTAAGAAATGTAAATATCGTCCACTGGTTTTCCATAGCTATTGAACTAGAATTAACCACATTAGTAATAGTATGGAATTTGTCACCATTCCATACATAACTATTGTCATGAAATAATCCACTCTTATTGCCCCATAATCCCACGTTAGCTTTTACAAATATATTCTGTCCACAGTGAATAGATCCAAAGTTAAACATCAGGTTCTATTAAAAATAGGAAAAAAAAATACAATAATCACCACTGAGTTTACAGGAACATAATGCAGGAAGTTAATACAAAGTCCCCCCAATATTTTTTCTGGATGACAATGTACAATTATTAATATTGCACTTTTTATACAAGAAATCCTAATAAATATTCACAAAAGATATACAGACATAGAAAACATTCTCTTTTATTTTAAATAAACATTACACTGATTTTTAGTAACATGATTTCTTGGAGCCCATTTTTGTGGGGAGGAAGAAAGGAAGACCCACCTAACTCCACAGCTCACTGCTGTCTCCTCCCCAAAATTTATTTCCACACCAGCTGGAAAATACAGCCTTTGAAGTCAGTGGTGGCGGGTAGGGGGCAAAGAGTGTGGCATTTCATGGGTGTGAGGGGGCAGTTTATCTTAGGGTGAGTGACTCTGGCTGACCTTTCCCAACTTGGCTACTAAACTGTGGGGTACTTTGGGGAAGGCAAAAATTCCTGGCCCAAAGCTGAAATTTGCCAAAGAGTCCCAATATTTTAGTTTTGCTATAGCCATTTCACCATAGCTGTTGTGTATTGCTGAAGTGTGTATGCTGCTTTGTCAGATGAATTAGTGGATCAACAAAAACTGGTACAGATTAATTATATAATGTTTATAGCAATTCATCGTGTGCGGGGTAGATTGAAAAGCCTTCTTTGAGGACCGTCTTGGAAGACTTATTCAGCTCCCATTTCCCCGGCACCAACCTATACTATAATCTTGGGGTGCACGCCCAGAGCCAGCTCTCACACTGCGCTCGGGAGGAGCCACAGACTCCAAGGATGGTGGGGACATGTGCTAGCCCACTGTCCCCCCTACCCTGGCCACAGCTCTGGAGTGAAGGGATTCCTACAGCCTGATGGGTACTCTCCTGATGAGTTAATGAACTGACTTTTGACAAACTGACCCAGTTCCCAGCAAAGGCCCTATCGGTAGAAAGCCTAGCTTAGTCATGGTGGAAATGCCTCTGGCCCACAGCAGCAGTTAGTCAGGGCTGGGGAATTCCTGACTGAGAGACAGAGATGCCAGGGGCCCTTTACTGCACAGCCAGAGCTGGCTTTGTGGCACCCACTTGGGTTTCTGCATCATGGTGTGCTTTAGGCCTACTTGGATTGCTTCCTTCACCACTTCTACTCCGTGTTGGCCCCACTAGAAGAACTGAGTTCTGGGCTGGTTTCTGCCCCAGCATGTTGTCTTCCTCCCTCCCTGCCTGTCCTTATAATGAGGGGGCAGAGGAGCAGACAAAAGAGCAACACATTCCTGCACTGAAAGAGACAGCTGGTTGTCCAGAGTGTGAACTAATCCCATGCAAACGCTCTGGCCACCCCCCACCCTTCCATCTCTAGTCTACTGCTGGCCCTAGCTCCCTGCTGTCCCCTTGTGCTAAGCCGGCTGCTTCCTACATCTCTTTGGGACCCAGATTTGGGAGGGAGCCAGCTCTGCCACCTCCTTTAGACCTCTGTCCCTTTCCTTTTCCAACATTCTGTCCTCCAGCTAACTGAAAGAGAAAACTTGCTGAAGTCCTCGTGACTGGGTGGAGGTGGAAGGGTGGAAAGGACGTTGGATGAGGGTATGTGTGGTGGGGGTGGGGAGGGGGAAATAAATAAATAAAACAAAGAAAGCTTCAGTTCTGTCCAAGGTGGTTGTATGAGTCCTTGTGTGGCCAGGGAGAGTTCTTCCCCATGGCCTGTCTTCACACTTTGCCACAAGTTCCACAGCAGCGAGATTTGAACTGGCTGAGTTGACAGAGTTTCAGCTGTTTCACCTTCTCGCAGTACCTGGTGGTGTCTCTGCACTCCACTGGGAAAGGGGATAGAAAGGAGATGTGAAACAGAGGCTCATGGAGGTAGACACTGGGATGCTTCCTGGAGCCTGCCTTGGGCACTGGCCTCTGCTGCTGGATGGCCCACCACTCTCCAAAATCTCTGTGCAGAGCTCAGCCACTTGCCCCCCAGGCCTGCCAAGAGTGGGGGTGGTACTAGCCGGCATCTGACTGGTTGAACGATGGCCGGGGTGGGGGCAGGCACGTGATTTTGCTTCCTGAGAACTCACTCTGCTTCCAGGATGGTCTTGTCATCTCCCTCTCCTTGGGATCACCTCACCTCCTAGGTAAGGCTACCTTTTCCTTTTTGGTATTTTAGCAAGTGACTCTCCCCCTTGGGATGGGCCCCAGAAGGACTGAATTCTGCTCTGTTTTGAGGTCATGTGTATGAGAGACCCTCCCTGGTTACTTTCCCCATTAAGCTTCATTTTCTCTACCTGAGCTGCTCTACTCCTTCCACCAGCTATACGTTACTAGAGCACCATGCATTCTAGTTTGCTATTGGTGTAGGTGAGACAGTTCTTAATTATTCTAATTTGGTTTGGCGACATCTGTGATTTACATCATAAGTCTTAACTACCGACACTCTGAGAGTGGTGAGCTACTGACACAAAGATGGATCATCAACAGAGCAGAGGCCAAAGGTCATCCATTTCCCCAGGTATAAAAAGAAATGGGCCATTGTGCCTTCAGGGCATCTGCTTTTAGTGTTGGGAATCGATGGCTTAGTGAGGCCTAGCTTGGGGGAAAAACTGTACTGCTATATTTATTTCCTAGCTGTATCATGCTTTGTCTTCTTCCTTGTGGGGAAGCACCTCCAGTTTGGGATCCAGAGGAAGAAAAGAGGAAAGAATATTCCCCCACCCAAGTGGGATACAAATACTGGTGTTGGGCTGAGGAGGATCCAAACTTGAGGGAGAGCAGTGTTAAGTAAATCCTGTGCAAGTGAGGTCCCGTGCTGTTCTGGTAGACACCCGTGGGGCTGGGAAGGAGGGAGGTGGTCAGCAGGTCCTCTTTTAGCCAGAAGCAGAGCCACTCTGCCTGCTGCTTAGTGACAACAATGCTTTCTTTAGTAGCCTGGCCCCAGAGTCATTGTGTAGTTGTCCCCTGGGGGCACCAGCCCACTGCCCAGGAGCTGGGGTGCCGATTTTATCCAGCACTTGGCCAATAGCACCTGGCTCTCTTGGGGCCAGGATGGAGACTGTAGAAGCCTTTAGGCACACCCGGCCATCCTTTGTGCCTCGACATGAGGATACACTTCCTTACATATGTGCTTACTTGCAAACATCCCTCTGAAAATGCCCAATGTGGCCCCAGCTCACAATCCTTGGGGGTCCAGATCTAATGCCCTATCTCAGGCTCAGTCCTAGGGACTGCCCTATGCACCGGATGCCATGTGGAGAATTTGCAGAAGGTTCTTTGGGTTGGAACGTACTATTTTCACATGGGGTGATGTTGCAGCGCTGCCAGTTGGCAGGCCGGGGCCCCCAGGAGCACAGGTGCTCAGGCACGGCCTTGTTGGTGCGGGCATGCACACACTCCACACGGCGGGATTGGAAGCCGTAGTTGCCACAGGTCGCTGTGCACAGGGTCCACAGGCTGACCCTCCAGTGTACGCTGCAGGCCTCTGACCAGCAGTTCTGGGTACTCACGGGCCTGCAGGAGGAAGGTGGCAGGGTTAAGATCAGCCTTTGTTGGGGCCGGATCAGGTGAGGTAAGATGTGAAAACAATGCAACTCCCCCAAGAACTTCATGTGCTACAAACCCGGGGGTTCTGGTCCCTCCTCCTTTACTGAATGGCTATAAGATCTCAAGAAGGCCACTTTCTCTAGCTAGGTCTCCGTCTCATCTCTACAATGTCTCTGTCACTTCATGACCCAAGAATGAGCTTTACCAGAGTGGGAGCTGACAGCAGGGGCTGCAGCTTTAGGTGGGGGAGGTAAGCCCTCAACTCAGCATAACTTCTAGAAGGAGGACCCTGGGGGGTTGAAGGGCCGGCAGAGCCTTTATGGCCAGTTGGCTGCTGTGTGGGCCTCTCCTCCTGCCCAGTCTGGGCCACTGCATTCCTTTTTGGTATCAGGCCTCCCTTGAAGGAACAACACCCTCTGTACCCTTTACCCATGAGAAAGGAGAAAGGAAAGCCCAGCCCGGCCCATTTAGCAAGCACAAGGTTACCACGGAGTCATCTATTTATGGCAGGTCAGTGGTCTGGGGTGAATGGAGGTGAGAGGGTGGGGCGTCTGATCCCTGGGACTGGTAGGCGGTCAGAGAAGAAACATCCACTCACTGCCATCTTTGTGCCCTCTTGCCACAGGGGCTGGGGAAGGAAGGTCTCATGCTTTCTGTTACCTTGGAAGGGCGCTGCACTGCTCCGACGGTAAGGCGATGCCATCTCGTGTCTGGCAGAAGACCTGCCTGTGTTGCACAGCTAAGTGAGGTCCGATGCAAGGCCCATTGCACTGGGAACCAGAAAAAGGATATATGTACATATGACATGTTAGCCAACGCCCAGTCTGCATGGGACTCAGGATCCTTCTGCAGGGTCTTGTTTGAGGCCCTCAGGTCATTCACCTTTGGGCCAAATAGAGGGTCTTTCACTGCCACGTTTCCTTTGTGCCAGAGTGGGGCTGTTAGATTTTCTGTGGTCTGTGGGCATTCTGCTAGTAAATGGCTAAGGGTAGAGTGGAGCCAGTCAGAGAACTCCAGCCCCTCCGAGCGTCAGCATATGAGAAGGTATCTCGGCATAATGCACCGGGAACATGGTGGTAAACCTTAGCGTTCAAGCCTTTAAAGAAGCTCCCTCACCTCCTTCAGTTCGGAGGGTAGTTTGGTTCATTGTTTTCTTGCTAAATTTCCTTTCCCTTGCCTTCCTTTTCTCTAGTTTTAAGCAAAATCAGCCTTGGGTTTAGTCACTCCTCATATGCTCCTGCCATGTGTGCATGGAGATGGCTAAGCTTTTCCTGGAGTCGCAGGGCCAGCCTTATCACAGGAAATGCTAACAACAACCTGTCTCTAAAAATACAAAAGCAGCAGGCCCTTCGCCAGTTTTAGTACAAGAGGATGGACACCCCTTGGAGGTCACTTTAGAACAGAGGCTCTTAACTGGTGAGTCCTTGGACCCCTCCCTAGGGGTCCACAGATGGACGTCAGGGGAACTGTTAACTCTTAAAAGCAGATTTATTGTGTGGATTGACAGTTTTCTAGCAAGGGGCTCCAGATTCCATCAACTGCTCAAAGCAGCTGAGGTCTTAACCTGACCTCAAAGGTTAAGAACCACTGAAGGAGAAGGATTTAAGGTGAAAAGCAGTCCTCTTAGGGCAGGCCCAGTCACTGCTCTTCTGGGCTCTGAAGGTCCCAGTTTGACACACTGTTCACAAAATCATAGGGAGATTGGGGGAAATGTAAGAAATGATCCTTTGATACTGACAACTGGGAATTCTTTAGAGAGTAATTGTCGCCAGCACCTCCAACGTCCTCCCCTCTCATTTTTAGCTCAAGCCACTATGGTCTGACTTCAGGGCCTATTGCCACACAGAAACTGTCCTGCACAGGGTCACCAGTGACAGCCTGTCAGTCACGTTCTGGTTTAGTTTATTCTTTCTCATGCATCTTGATAACATTGACCCTTCCCTCCTTCTGGAAACATTGCCTTCCTGGCCTGATGCCACTCCTGCTTAATTAAAAGTCTTTCTTAGGTGATGCTTCCCCCACCCCCAACAAAGTAGCCTTCAGAATAAAAGCCAAACTCCCTGAACAGCATACAAGACCCTTCATGATCTAGCACTTATTTTCCAGCCACATTTCTATTTTCTACTCTTTCACCAAATTCTCCTCCATTCAGGGGTTTCTTTTACCTTCATGTCTCATTACCTCATATGGAACACATTTTCTGCTTATGATAGGTGCCCCATAAAGGCATGTTGAATTATTACATGAAGCCAGGCTGTTAGAACTAAGAAGGTAATCTTAGTTCTACTTAGACTAAAATCAGCATGGTTTTTAAAGACTTCACGGTGGTAGGCATATGGAGAAACAGACATTATTACATTCCAACAATATCACTAACAGAAAAACATCAACAGGTTTGTGAGATCAAGCAGTTCCCAATAATTTGTAACACCTCAAGCCTTGCTACTCTTTAAAGTATGATCCATTGACCAGTAGCATTGGCATCACCTGGGGCTTTTAGAAATTCAGTATCCCAGGCCCTACCCCAGCCCTACTCAATCAGAATTTGCATTTTCAATGAGATCCCCTGGTGATTCAAGTTTAAGACATACTATCTTAAAGGGTTTTAGAAGAAAGAAGAGGGTGAGAATTGTTTGGAGGGGGTTGGAGTGGAGGAAGATCTATGTATTTTTCCCTCTGTTAGGACAAATAATCACTGAGAATGATCAATGTGCACCATATGTCCCCCCATGACACAATGCAGAAACATCTCCTGTGCTTAGCCAAATCTGTTCCCAATTGTAACTTCACAAACAGCCAATAAGCCTTGAGGGTGTGGAAGCAGAGTGGCCTTGGGCTGAGTGAGAGCTATCAGAAGTGAGCTTTTCCAGGTGAGACAGATGATACTCCCTAGGTGTGGGAGCAAGGGAAGCTCATGTCTCCTTAATTATATAACACATACATTATGTCACTGGCAATAAGGAGGTTGGTGGAGGGGCCTAAAAGGAACCTCTGGCAGGCGTGATGATTGGCCAGCATTGAGCACTAGCCTCAGCTTCACTTGGGACATGAATGCCTTATTAGTTGCAAGTGAACTCTGTGGCTACTTTTCCTCCCAAATTACATTTGAACTTCATTGGGGATGGCCATAGCATGCTAACTTAATAGGAACTTCCAAGTGATTGTTTTCCAAAGAACACATCTGTGGATAGGGTGGAGAGACGTGAATGCAGTAATCTGTAGATAGTTCCAACAAGATTTGAGTTGCTAATGGCCCCCAAACATTCCAGTTAAATTGGTTCAAACTATTGCACAAACAATTAAATGCGTGACTATTGTTTTGGGGTGTCCCATCTGGCCAAGCTTAACGGGTTGGTTTAACATCTGAACGAAACTGAGATGAAGAGAATGTTTTGCTTTGTCCCATAGTTTTCTTCTGACAATAAGAAATGATTGTCAAATGCTGGAGGTTTGTGGGAAGATGGTGGAGTAGGAAGCTCCAGGAATCAGTCCCTCCACTAAAACAACTATTGAACTGGCAGGAACTGTCTGAATTAACCACTTAAGGGAACACTGTGCAGCATCAAGGGACTAGCAGGAGGAAGATACTGGTAAACTGCAATAAAGATTGGTGAGTTTCACCCTCCCCACAGTGGCTTCAATCCCCTTTCCCCCAGTCTTTTGGCAAGCAGCACTGACGACTGGAGCTCTGGCTTAGCTTACTGGTGCCAGGGTGGGAGATAAAGAACTAGTCTTCCAAATTCAGGGGATGGGTGACCTGATCCCATATCTCTTTCTTTAATCAGCTACTTCAGATCACTTGGGGCTAGCTCTGAGGGTGGCTACTGTTCCACCCCCCCTGGGGTAAAGGAATCTTAAAGACAATAACCTTCCGCAAAACTATAGAAAACAAAGGCTGAATTAAGAAAAGATAGTTTCAAAAGTCATAGACTGAAGCTCCTGGTGCCCTCGCTGGCCCTGTACTAGAGAGAGCAGAGCATCCCCTGCATGCATACTGGGGGGCATGTATGTCAGTGCCAATCTATCAGGTAAAAGTTTGAGAGACTGAGCTGGACAATGTGCCCCCTCCTAAAGTTTGTCCTGAGGGCAGAGAAGCTGCTTGCAGATAGCTGGGACAGTGTGAGAAAAATGGCCTGGGGCAAAGGACTACCTGCATTAAGTCACTTGAAACAGTACCCAGGAGGGGGAGGAGGTCTGGTGCAGAGAGTAGAGGGGGCATTCACTCAAACTCCTGTGGACTATAAATTCCATTATTTATAAATATATAGTACCTCCAGAAAGTACAGGCCCAGGAGGAGAAGCAGGCTCCACACAGGCTCAGATAAGAGAGAGGAGACCCTATACTTCCCATGGGCCTTGGGCTGATCTGTTCCATAGGAGGACTAAGCTCTGAAGGAGACCACCAGCCAAAGCAGAGCCAATTTGCAAAGAGAGCAAAAGGTGTTTGTTTTTTGCCTTGATTAGCTCCTGACATTCAAGAAAATAACTGTTATATCTCTAGCTGGATACAGGCTTAAGGGACAGCCCAGGGAAAAAATCCTGAAGTTAATACTTAAAAATATGAACATGTACAGTCTGCAACAAAATAGTATAAGAAAAAGAGAAACAGGAAATGATGGCCCATCCAAAGGAACAAGATAAAAAAGCAGAAAGCATAACCAAAGAGGAGCAGATGTTGGACTTACCAGGCAGAGAAAGAACTAAAGGATATGAGGAAAACAATGAATTTGGAATCTCTCCAAAGAAATACTAGAATTGAAGACCACAATAAGTGATGAAAAACTCTCTAGACGTTTTCAACAGCAGATTAGAAAATGATTCAGGCTGAGGAGCAGAAAGATAAGAGAAGAAAAAAAGAATTATCAAAGCCTAGGAGACCTGTGGGGCACCATCAAGCATACCGACATACACATTATGGGAGTTCCAGAAGAAGACAGACAGAAAGGGGTAGAAGGAGTATTCAAAGAAATAATCGCCGAAACTTCCTGTTACAGTTGGGGAGTTTGATGTAATTATGAATTCCAAAAATATAATTGGATCATGCTTGTAAACTGATCTGTTAATCTGGGCATGATTAAGTTATGATTAGGGCATTGACTGGGCCACGTCAGTAGGGC
>JAQZBX010032104.1:20000-26018 GCA_029593785.1 Cabassous unicinctus | reverse complement strand
AAAAAAAAAAGTCACAAGTGTCTGGTTAATCAGGCATGGGGCCCAATTTTTGCCAATTAGTTGTATCTAGAAACGCTAAATTCAATAACTGTTCAGCAAAAGTAGCTAGCTGACCATCTGGAGCAGCTTGTTCCTGCGTTTTTTTTCCCAATCTTCAAGGAAGCCAAAACTTTTTACAAGTGTACATTAAGGTCTCTCTTCTTTAGTACCCAATCCAACATTTAAGACAGTATGCCTTAAACCAGGGGTTTTTAACAAGGGGTCCATGAGCTTGAATTGAAATTCAAAAAAACATTATTCTTGTGGGGACATGTTGGTGTGGGTGTGATATATTTATTAAATAATACACAGTATAGTGTGGACTTAGTAAGGCGTCCGTGGTTTTCACCTGGCTGGCAAAGGGGTCCATGGAACAAAAAGGTTAAGAACCCCTGCCTTAGACTCATTGTAAATACAAGTCACCAAACATTAACTGAGCCCCGACTTTGTTAGGAAGTGGGTCTGCCCTCAGTAAGTAAGAGACAAGATATGAAACACTGCTTATGGTGTACAAGAAAGGTCTGATGAGATTATGGAGGAAGATGGCTTCCGAATTTCTGCTAATTTAACACTTGAACAAGCCCCAATCCACAAGCCCACCCCTTCCCAGTGTCTGGCCTGACACTCCACTTTGATTTATTTTCATGGGAGAAATACTGGATTGTCTTACTATCTCTTTTGGGGGTCATCGGAGTCCTATATCCCAAGTATCTCCTGCTACAAACGCTTAGGTAAGGTTTAATCAATTCCTTCCCCTACTCTCTTCATCTCTAGTGCTTCTTTCAAATTCTCAATTGTCTGGCTTGTCTTACTACTTAATGAATAGAACTCACTAGAGATCATTTGGCCTCTACTGTTAGGTCATAACCATGGTCACCAACAACAACCCTAACCTCTGAACAACAAATAACCCTCCTTTTCACTTCATGGCTCAAGGTCCTAGATTTACAGCAAGATGGATGCAGAAACTTGGTTGACCCCCAGTTAATCTAGTATCACTCTTTCACATATACATTTTCAATATTAGGTCATGTATCTATACTTTCCCTAAACCCACCCCATTCCCAAAGTCCAAACTTCCAACAGTAAGGCAATGTCCTTTCTCCTACATTCCTGGTTCTGTCCTCCCAGTGTATGTGCAGCTTACTCGAGGGTCATGCAGTAACGACTGTCCAAGAACATAGTAATTTAAAAATTCTTGGAAGCGGGTGTGGCTCAGTGGATAGAGCCCCCGTTTACCATATGGGAGGCCCAGGTTCGCGTCCCGAGGCCTCCTTGTGAGGGCACGCCGGCCTGAGCGGTGCGGTGGGCTGATGCAGCAACCTCACGGCAGGAAGCGGGTGTGGCACAATGGATAGAGCACCCGTTTACCATATGAGAGGCCCTGGGTTCGCTTCCCGGCACCTCCTTGTGAGGGCAGGCCGGCTCGCGCGGCGCCGTGGGCTGATGCAGCAAGACCTCACAGCAAGGGGGAGATAAGCAGACACAGAGAAGACATGCAGCGAATGGACACAGCAACACAGGCAGCAAGGGGGGGGATAAATAAAATAAAATAAATAAATCTTTAAAAAAATAAATAAATAAAAATAAAAATAAAAATTCTGGGCCACTTATGTACACAAATAAATAATAAAAATGCAGTATAAACTAATATAAGAGCAGACACGTTATAAGGATGAGAGATTACATAGTTATATTCTGACAAAAAGAATGCCCAGTCATGCTTATGTAATTTGTTTTTCCATCTAAATTTTCCAATACAGTAATTATTTGCACTTCCCAACTGCTCTGGGATGTACAACGATAGGGCAGATATTATTACACTCCTTTTAAATATATAAGAAAACAGAGCCTCATAAAGGTTAAATAACTTTCTCAAAATCTCTCAGAAAGTACAACACAACCTCAACCCATACATTTTCTGTCCAAATACAGCGTGTCTTCCACTACATTACCTGCTCATGGTGGTTCTCATGATGTCAGCTCAACATGGGGTAGCTGTAATTAAAATAAATTTTTAAATTTCGATCTTCTTCAGTATCAGAGCCTACTATGTGAGCTTACAAGTCTTTCTCGGTTTACCAAACTGAATTACTCCTTTATATCTTTGTTTTACTTTTCCAACTGTGAAGTGGAGTCTAATTCTCTTCCACATGAATCTGGGCTGGCTTTGATGACTTGCTTGAACAACAAAATACTGCAGAATTGACATTCTGTGATTTCCGCATCTTGTTCATAAGAAATCTTGCAGCTTCTGCCAGGTCTT
This sequence comes from Cabassous unicinctus, assembly GCA_029593785.1. Classification (NCBI taxonomy): domain Eukaryota; kingdom Metazoa; phylum Chordata; class Mammalia; order Cingulata; family Chlamyphoridae; genus Cabassous; species Cabassous unicinctus. The sequence continues at coordinate 23,713 of JAQZBX010032104.1, read as the reverse complement.
TTCGAACTCACTCTTGGAACTCTGCCACCAGGCTATGATGAAGCCCAAGCAGCACCATGTAGACACCCATAAGGAGAAGAAACAAGAGCCCGGGCAACAACCCTAGTGGGACTCCTGGCCAGCCTACCAGTCATGGGAGTGAGCCGTCCTGGAAGTGGATCGGCCAGTCCTCATTACGACGGATGAGCTAGCCCCACCTGGCCTTGCCCAATTTGCAGGTGCATGGGCTAAATAAACGGTTGTTACTAAGCTAAGTCACTAAGTTTGGGAATGGTTTGTTACAGCAGTATACAGACTAGAACATCCTTTGAAGGTCTTCATGCCTAAAAACACCACCAAAGAGAAATGTGGTGGCATACATCAAACTAGTTACGCACTGTGAATATTTTCATGTTTATGTCATTTAGATATTCTATTTTAAACAAGAAAAAGCAAATGAAGAGAATATCCTCTGATACATAAAATTTAAAAAAAGGCAATTATTTTACAAATTCTTTTAAAATGCCTTCAACCCTAAATAATAAAAATCTTATTATAAATATGTTAGTATTTGGTTCAAAACTCTGTGGAAAGAATTAAGCCCTCAAGCTTTTACAGTTCTGTGAAGGCCTTCTAAATATAGGAAAGCAAAACTGAAATTTATGTCAGTTTGTTAATGGCATCACTTAAAACTATAACAGTTAATTAACTAATTAACAACTTAATTAACTCAGCACTTAATTTACTTACTTGCACTCACTAAAATTCCCTAGATATGATTTAATGAACTTTCAGTGTAATTTCTGACTAACCATGTAAATTATGTGATGTATATTTCTTCAATTTAGAAGATATTTCTTGAAATTAAATTATTTAAGGCAGAAAAATAAGCCCAGCAGTGAGTTTTCATTTTTTCTTCAACAGGGAACATCTCTGAATTTCTGGCATGTAACAGTTTTCCCACTCTACTTTTTTCTTCCAGTAAGAAAATTGTAGATGGATTTTTGCTTGTTTATTTGTTTGTATGTTTTAATGCATCAAAATAAGAGTCAGAAACCATCAAGCCAATGTGCACAAACTTCATGATTTTTTATTAATAATTAATTATCCTGGGAAGCAGATGTGGCTCAAGCAATTGAGCTCCCGCCTACCACATGGGAGATCCCAGGTTCAGTTCGCAGGGCCTCCCGGATAAGGCGAGCTGACGTGACAGGCAGGCATGGTAAGCTGATGCATCAAGACGACTCAACAAAGAGACACAAAGAGGAAAGACAATGAGAAACACAACAAACCAGGAAGCGGAGGTGGCTCAAGAGATTAAGCGCCTCTCTCCCACATGGGAGGTCCCAGGTTTGGTTCCTGGTGCCTCCTAAAGAGAAGATGAGCAGACAGGGAGTGCAAACAATGGGGGGGAATAAATAAAATAAATCTTTAAAAATACATAATTAATTATCCTATATTCTTAAGGAATGGGCTCTGAAACAAACAATAATTGAAAGCACAGGGAAAAGGATCTATAAAACATTTCTCTATTCCATGGGTTTACTTATTTAACTCACATGTTTAAGGGGAAGGCATGTATAGCCATGCTATTCAAATTGTAGCCGAGGATTTGTGCTAGTCCATGAACTGTTTCTTACCAGTGGGCAATCAAAAAATACTGAAATTGAGAGTGTTCAGATAACTCTATAACACTTTGAGAGAATAAATCTGTCTAATGACTATAAAATGAAACATTTGGGCTTGTATTGTGTGTGCTTTTTTTATTCCACTTTTCTAATAATTCATGTACTTCACAAACATACGTTTATAACAGATTGCAAAAGCAAAAACGGCTGTTTCTTCATTGCTAGTTTGAAAAGAACTGATTTCACTGGGCTAACTACTCTGAGAAATTTTAAAAAGTGGGTAAGAAATGGTCCCTGCTTTCATAAAGCATATATATCAATAAGGAAACAATTTAAAGGTAGGTTGTTGCATAACTGAAGTACAAACAACATATTCTAGAAAGCAGCAGATAGAAAGCTTCACGGAAGAAATAATTTTTGACTCAGGTCTTCCTTGAAGGATGGGTAGACCTTTGGGGAATGTAAATGGAGGGGAGCATGAATTTCAGGCAGAACAAACTACATGGGTTGAGTCAGAAAAAAGGACAGCTGTGTATTAGGAAGAGCATATGATTGACCTGGTTTGGCGAGAGCAAAAAGAACATAACAAATCTAGACGTGCCTAGATTTGTGGAAGGTCTTAAATGCAAAGCTTAGGGGCTTGGACATGACTGTGGTTAGCACCAAGCAGCCACTAAAAGTTTCTAAGCAGAGAAGTGGTGTTCCCAAAGTTGTGCTACTGACTGATGGATCAGATGAGGAAAAGACTGAAGGACACCCCAGACTCTTTAGATATGACATGATAGTCAACTTAAGAGCATGCAGATGGTGATCTTAATAGGAGCACTTTTAACCCTTCCAAAGTAGCGATGAATAAGTGTTTCCGTTTTCTCCTTGCTAAAGCAAGGACCATGCAATAGGCTGGCTTAAACAAAGGGAATTTATTGGTTTACGGTTTTGAGATTAAGAGAAGTCCAAACTCAAGGCATCATCCAGGAGATGCTTTCTCCCAGAAGACTGTAGCATTCTGGGGCTGGCTGGTGGACATTCTTGGTCCTTGGCTTTTCTGCCACATAGCAATTCACATGGCAGCCTCTTCTGGCTTCTCATTTCTCCTCCGGGTTCCATTGAGTTTTAGCCTCTGACTGCTTCTGGCTTTTTCTCTCTGCGACCTTCCCTTATAAGACTTTCAGTAATAGGATTAAGACCTCTCCTGAGCCAGATGGGCTACACCTTAACTGAAGTAACCTCATCAAAAGTTCCTATTTACAATGGGTTCACACTCACAGGAATGGACTAAGTTTAAGACATGTTTTCCTGGGGTACATTGCTCCAAACCACCACAAAGTGAAAATACACCATCTACCCCACAAAGCACTGAGAAAGTGACTGATAGATAGCATTTATTAAGTAAACACTATGTGCCTTTTAGGGTAATTCTCGTGTAATTCTTCAAACAATTTTAGGTTCTTTTCTTATCCCAATTTTACGTATGAGAAATTTGAGGCTATAAAGGCTAAGTATCATGACCAAGGTTGTCTTCTGAGTAATGAGAGCTTGAAATTAAACCCAAGTCAGACTGATGCCAAACTCCATTTCAGCATCATTGAGTGAACACAAACTGTAAGCACAGACATGCTAGGCTTTCCTGCACGGAAAATGAGCATTTAGTGGAAGACAGAGTCCATACTTGAACATTGCAAAGGCTGTGTTTTATTCCATTTTTTGTGAAGAACTGAGAATTTATCTCTGTTTTTCCACCTTAAAGATGTGGTGAATATGGGTTAATGAGAAGATGATTTTTCTTTAGTAAGGAGCTGAGGATATTTTTGTGTCTGTGAACTCATGAATATTCTTGCTTTGCAAAAAGACCAGCATAGGGCTAAAACAAATGTGCTCTTCAATACAATAAAGCAAGCATACAACTGCGCAGGCAGGGTTGGATTCTGAATTATAGTTATAAATTTGCATCTACATGTGAAGATTCAGGAATGAAAGGTGAAAAGCCAATGCTGTAAGGTGTTGTTTATTTACCTAGTTAGAAAGGCGAACCTAGTAGAACAGAATCAAACAACAATATCCCTTGGCAATATGGACAATTTTGAGGCTGTTATTCTTATCTTGGAA
>JAQZBX010032104.1:0-15000 GCA_029593785.1 Cabassous unicinctus | reverse complement strand
CGCCCACCCTCTTCAGTCCCACTGTGGGATTAGCGGTTGGAAAAGGTTCGCGCCGAGGCGTCAGCTCTGGGTCAGGCGAGAGGCGGGGCGGGGTGACTGTGAAGGAGCCTGGGCAGAGCCCACCCGGAAATAACTCGAGTAACCTGCACACCAGAGGTCATCAGGTTAAGAAAGAATCCATGAAAATCGAGACGCGCATGTGTACCTTTCCCTTATTCCTTCTAGTCCCGCACGTCGCCCTATCCCGATCCGTGACCTGCGCTCCTCCTCATGCTGCCAACATCTGTCCGCGGAAGCCTGGGGACTGCTTGGCCTAGATCCAGGTTAAGGAGTGCATAGGACCCTCTGGAGGCTGGGGGATAGAGGAGAGAGAATTAATAAATAGCCGCTCCTTAAGTTCCACATCTTTCTCCGGCAAATTTTACTCCCCTCCATAGAGCCAATTAAACGCAATAAAACCCTGCATGGGACCCCTCTCCCTAGCAAAGCTTCACCAACAATTGCCTAAGGGATAAACCAAATACGCCTGAGATAATTGCACCAAGCCTGGGGCAATGATTTGTCTGCCAGCGTCCTTAGCGCCAGCCAATATCTGGATAGTGTAGCGGTTGTTTAAAAAAAAAAAAAAAATTACACGGGAAACTTGAAACCGACTGGTTGGTGCCAGGGTGGTTACATGATCTGTTTTTCTTGAGCGAGGGTCTGCAGGCAGCTGGAGTGCGCGCGCACCAGCCCCCGCCTGAGCTGCTGCGCGCTTGCAAAACTTGCCCGAATTAAATCAGCCTCCGGGGAAGGAGGGGGAGAGAGGCAGAGCGCGCCCCCCACAGCGGTCCAGGCAGGGCTGCGGGGCCCCGCATGGCGCCCGCAATCACCCAGGATCGGGGGCGGCGGCGGCGGCCGCGGTTGTCTGCCCTATCCAGAATGGGCGTGAGACCCCGCGCTCCGGGTCTGCGCTCTCGGCCGCACCTGCGGCCTGCACCGCCGGGCACTTGGCTGGGACCTCAGTGCCAGCGAGCACTTTCTACTGGATTGAGTTCACCCTGAACGCTGAAGCCTGAGGCTCGGGGCACTTCGCTCGGTCTTCGTGGTCTCCAAGTTGAGAGGAGCCGTCCCGCCAGCCGAACTCGCGGCTGCGGAAGGGTCTGGCCGCACCCGCGTGGGAACCGAGGTGGTGGTGGTGGTGGCGGTGGCGGTGGCGGCGGCGGCGGGCTGCTGGCTATGACAAGCTCACCCGATGAACGAACGCCGGATCACAGCTTTCGCACTCAGGATTGCGGGAGAGCCCTTGAAGCGACTCCCCCCCCCGCCCCCACCTTGCTAATTGGGTCCCTAGACGCCGAGCAGCCCACTTGCCCTACGGAAACCTACCAACTTGCTCCAAAGAGGAAGAGTTATTGCTCTAGGAGCTTGCAGCCACTCCCGAAAGAGATGCTCTCGAGAGGCGTCAACAAAAGATCCCTTTGCCGGAGATGCGCGCGGGACCTGAGCCAGCAGAGCCTTTGTGCGCTGGGCGCGTGGAGTTCCCAGTAGCCGCCTTACCACCGCCCAGTGACCTCAGCCCCCCGGGCGGGGACAGGGTTATCATTGCACCGCTTCGGACAAAGGAGAAGGGGGCGGCCAGGCCCCAGAGGGCTGTAACTGTCATCGTAACGGTGGGCTTCCTCGGAATTTCTCCGTGGCTTTATATGGCTATGACCTGCCTGCTCCTCGGCTCCTTAAATTGTCTCAGCGGGCCAACCCCCCCCCCGCCCCCCGAAACTCCATTGACGGTAGGAACGTTCCCGGCATGGAGTGACAGCAAGAGCATCCTCGTCTGACAGGACCTCCTTTCCTCAGGACAGGCACAGAGACTGCTCTTTTTCCGGGGCCTCTTGCACACGTCACCTTAGCACCTTTTGTAAACCGTCAGCTGGCCTAGAATGACTGTCCAAAAAACACTATCTAGAAATCTAGCTCCTGGTTAAAGATGGACACTTTTTGTCTGCCCCGCCCACCACATTCCTGCGACCCGGCAAAGGTGCTTCCGATAGACAGTCCCTCTGGGTATCCTCCCTTTGTACAGCTTGGGAAAGGTCAGAAGCTGAAAACACCGGACCTGATGTCGCCGAGGATGGGGAGATGGGCGGATCTTCCCAAGCATTCTGGGCCTTCTGCCTCCGGGTTTAGACACGGAAAAGAACTTTAAAACCAAGTGAGCCACGGTCACTGTTATTGTTTCCTCAAATCACTGAACTGGAAAGGACCCGTGAATTTTCCAATTTCAGACACCTCATGTCACAAATAAAGAAACTGGGGCCCAGGAAAGGGAAGCAGGTGTTTTTGTTTCTAAACTGTTTTTCCTCCCAGCCGAAGGACAAAGGCAGCCAAAGCCAGACTATAACTTTAGGTTCTCCCTGCAGTCCCTAGGGTTTCCCTGCTGGGTGCCCGGATGAGTGCAGAACAGAACCTGCTTCCCAGACCCGGGCAAACAGGGATACCTCAGCGCTGCAAACACCTACCTTTCCCTCGCAGGTTCCACTGGGGCACTGTGGGTGATAATTTTGACTTCCTATTTCATTTTAACTGTCTCCCTTTCCTCGATGAGCTCAGAAGAATAGCAGAAACATAGTTCTGTCACACCCAGGAAATGGGACCGCAGAGTCTCAACTCCTCCTTCCCTCCCCAACTCGGATGTCACCACCCCAAAGAAACACCTCGCCCTATCCTATCCACCTGCTCCTGGGAAGTGCAACGGAGCTTCCATCCCCCAAGCCCTTAGTATCTATTCTAATATTACGGTTGCTATCAGTCTCTCCCTCTAGACCGCAGTCCTGGAATATGGCGAGTGCATCTCGTGCCTCCCTGTACCTGGCGCAGAGCACCCAACCTCACAGGTAGTTGGCGCGCAATCAAATTGGGCTGAACGTGAATTTTGACGAAGCCGCCCCAGGGTCTCCTCACGTTAGCCCTTCTCTCAACCCTCTGGGCATCTGGTTTTTTTTTGTTTTGTTTTGTTTTGTTTTGTTGGCAAAAAAAGAGGCCTTGAGGACACTGCTGCGAACTTGGCTCAGAGTAGCTAGTCTAGGAGAAAGGGAATGTAAAGAGGGAGAAGCTCAGTGCTGGGAAGTGGGAAGGAAGGGGAAAGGAAGAGAAAGGTGAAAAGGGCGGGGATGGGAAGGAGATGCAGAATAGGAGGGGAGAAAAAGAGCAGTGTCCTGTCCCCCTCGGCCCGCGTGGGACGCAGCAGCGAGGCCTGCATTCTGTGCTTTGCCCCCTCCCTGCGGGCGGCCTGCACCCTCACTCCACCCGCCCCCGGCGGGGGTTGCAGATTCAGCTGTGAATGATGGGCTGGCGGGGGGGGGGCGGTGAATGGAGGCAAAGGAGGGGGCGGGGGCGAGGCACAGCGCCTATCTTGCCCCTTCTGCGAGCGACGCGGAGGCAGACTTCCTCAGCCTCGGTCATGTGATAGTCTCGAAGCGCGAGCTGCGGGGGTCTCGGCGTCTTGGGGACCATTACAAAACGCAGTCAAGAGAGCGCGTCGCTGCCACAGCCGCCGCCGCTTTTCCTCCTAGAGCCTGGCCGGGGAGAGTGGCGCCAGCTACAGCGCGGACGGCTGAGCGGGTCCTGGCCAGCCCCGCGTTCGCACCGCATTCGCAGACACCCGCCACCAGGAGGCCGCTCGCGCCAGCGTCCGGCACCCCACCCCCGCCCCTCTGCAGAGCTTGCAGCTCAGCTGCTGCACAAACCACCAACTTTCCGCCCGGGCGACAACCTAGAGCTCGAGTGTCTTCCATCCCGGGCTCCGCTGCGAGACGCCGGCGAAAAAGAAGGCGCAGCGGAGCGGAGCTTCCCGCCTTACTTCGCCTCTCCCCTCCAAGAAAACGAGAACTCCAGCGCGGACTGGCTAAGTGCGTGACCGGGAAGCAGCGCGCAAGGCGCACGCAGTGCCGCCGCCCCCAGCCTCCAGGACCGAGTTCCCACTGCCCAGCCTTTCCTCCCAGCCGCTTGGTCTGGGCTTTCCTCATACCGAGAAAAAGGGAAAAGGCCAGAGGGGAAGGAAAAACTGTCGGTCTCCACTCACTATTCTGCCGCCAGCTCCAGCGCTTCGCCTCTGTCCGCCGGCGGGAAGACGCCGCGAGCAAGTGGCTGGAGCGCTCGGTCCGCGACTCTGAGCGCGGGTCAGTGACCGTCGGGGCCAGAAGTTGCGAGCTGAATTGACCTGGGAGGCCGAGCGCTGAGACCCCGGGCAGCTCCGAGAAGGCGGCGAAGGCGGGGGAACGGGGCTGGGCGGGCAGAGTGAGGGTTAGTGAGGGCAGTCAGGCCACGGGTGCGGGGCGCGGGCCAACGCTGAGGCCCAGTGTGGGCCGGAGGGCAGTGAAGGCGCCGGGGGCGATGCCGCGCCCGGGAAAAAGCTCGTACAGTGACCAAAAGCCGCCCTACTCGTACATCTCGCTGACCGCTATGGCCATCCAGCACTCGGCTGAGAAGATGCTGCCGCTGAGCGACATCTACAAGTTCATCATGGAGCGCTTCCCCTACTACCGAGAGCACACGCAGCGCTGGCAGAACAGCCTACGCCACAACCTTTCTTTCAACGACTGCTTCATCAAGATCCCGCGGCGGCCAGACCAGCCCGGCAAGGGCAGCTTCTGGGCGCTGCACCCCGACTGCGGCGACATGTTCGAGAACGGCAGCTTCCTGCGGCGCCGTAAGCGCTTCAAGGTGCTGCGTGCGGACCACGCGCGCCTGCACGCGGGAAGCACCAAGGGTGTGCCGGGCGCCGGGCCTGGAGGGCACCTGCACCCCCACCACCCGCACCATCACCACCACCACCACCACCATCATGCTGCCGCGCACCACCACCATCACCACCACCCGCCCCAGCCACCGCCGCCACCGCCGCCGCCGCCACCTCACATGATGCACTATTTCCACCAGCAGCCTCCTTCCGCTCCGCAGCCGCCGCCGCATCTCCCATCGCAGGCCCCGCAGCAACCTTCCCAGCAGTCGCAGCCGCAGCAGCCGTCCCACCCCGGCAAGATGCAGGAGGCTGCAGCCGTGGCCGCGGCAGCAGCGGCAGCGGCGGCGGCAGCCGTGGGCAGCGTGGGGCGCCTGTCGCAGTTCCCACCCTACGGGCTGGGCTCGGCCGCTGCTGCCGCCGCTGCGGCTGCTGCGTCCACGTCGGGCTTCAAGCACCCATTCGCCATCGAGAACATCATCGGCCGGGACTACAAGGGCGTGCTGCAGGCCGGCGGGCTTCCCTTGGCGTCCGTCATGCACCACCTGGGCTACCCTGTGCCCGGCCAGCTCGGCAACGTGGTCAGCTCCGTGTGGCCGCACGTCGGCGTCATGGATTCGGTGGCCGCGGCCGCCGCTGCAGCCGCCGCCGCGGGGGTCCCTGTGGGTCCGGAGTACGGGGCCTTTGGAATGCCGGTCAAGGCCTTGTGTCACTCGGCAAGCCAGAGCCTGCCTGCCGTGCCCGTGCCCATCAAGCCCACGCCCGCGTTACCGCCAGTGGCCGCGCTGCCGCCGGCGCTCACTGTCCCCGCAGCCGCGCAGCAGCCACCGGCTGCGTCCACCCTGTGCCCGGCGACCGCGGCCTCGCCCGCTGCTTCCTTGCTGGAGGCCACGGCCCCGAGCGCCGCCGAGAGCAAGGGCGGAGCCCTGCACTCGGTGCTGGTGCATTCCTAGGGAGCCTGGAGGGCCGGGCAGAGACGCCCCGTCCAGGACCGCCCGAGACGGAGAGGGCGCCCTGGCGAGACGGGACAGTGCCTGCGAGCCGGAGCCTTTGCAGGAAAAGGTATTTAAACAGACAAACCTGACAAGTGGATTCTCCAGTGTCTGAATAAATATAACACTTCTGGTGTCTGTGTTTATACTATGTTGTACAATCAGCTTAATGAAAACCAATTTTCAGGTAAGAGTTTCTTTTGTAATTAATATAAATCATTAAGTTATGGGGGAAGGAGTGAAGGTGGTGGGGAAAGCCTCATTCGGTGACAAATTGGAAATGGATTCCGACTCTTATTCCTGGGAGTAGAAGCCGGCGCAGCTAAACCTCCTGGGAGGAAATCCAACAGAGTGACGCCGAAACAGATTTCAGCCACCAAGTTTCTCTCCACTAGTCTCTTCCGCCGGGCAGCCGCTTTTTGTGACATTCAAGACAAAATTACTATTCACTAAGGAAATCTCGTTTTAACTGAGAAGGTAAAGAGGGGGGGTTTTACACCGTCATATTCCTGTTCAAATGGGCGAAGACACAGTGTCATAAATAAAGTCGCTTTGGGAGTGGGTGGGAATCCCACGAAGGATCTTTGGGAAATGCAGTTAAGTTTCTCGGCTCTGACCCGGGGGTCGAGAAGGATAGGGGAACCGCTAAAGCAATTAGTTTGCACAAAAGAGAACCTCAGCGGCTTAGAGAGTAAAGCCCCAAATTCCAAAAGTAAAGTTCGGGAAACGCAACCAAAGAGAGACATTAGAGGCGACTTTCCACCTGCAATTCGTTGGAATATCAATTGGATGAGACCGATAAGGAGCCCAAGAATAATGTGAATTTCCATGATCCACTCAGTTTGGAATTTTAAAGGAAAAAAATCACTTGATCAAAGGATGTGTTCCCCTAATTGATGACTCCAAGAAAAAACTGGCACATTACTGGGTACTATTGCAGGGGCGTTTCGTGGCGGTTACCTGCCAGGCTCCTCGGGACCGAAGCGAGGTGATGATCCCGTCACCTTTGCCCGCCGCGATCGATTTGGTATTGCTTGTTCTATTTGGGCGCGTATCTCTTTCAGGCGAATTCTTGGGTTTCAGTTCATGACTGGAAAAGAAACTTGCCTTGTTACTGTTGGCGTTGCCCCTTTCCCTTCTTTGGGCCCCAGGAATAGCACTTTACTCGCAACAAACGTTTAGGAACTAAGTGGGACGGGGTGGGGAGGAGGCAGCTGCCCTTTCCTGTAAGTCACCTCTGGTTTGTGTCCGCGCCGCGTTCGGGTTGTGACTTTGTGACTGGTTCATATCTGCCGGTGTTGTTTGCGGTGTTTTCCATTAAAGCTTCTGTCTGGATGTGCCTGTGTGAAGGTGTTTCGCTTCCCAGGAGACGAAGCCACAGTTTGAGGTGCCCATGGGTGGTTTAGGAGACTTTGCAAGCCCCACCCTCGATTTAGTTCTTAAATTCCGAACTTTAAATGGGTGAGTTCACAGGCGAGCCACCAAGAGAGGCAGGTTTCCTCCATAGCTCCTTTTATCCGTTGGCATAATTGTCTTCTTTTCTACCCATTTTTTATCATGATAGTTCCTTAACTGAGCTCAAGTTCACCTCAATGCTAGAGACTGAATTAGTAAACCCGGCAGAGTGACTTTTTTTTCCCTCTTCCTAGTCAGGTTCGTTTCGTCGCGCCATCACCGCCATCGACGAAGCCTTTCTTTCCATGTCCGAGGTCCTTGGGGGCGGGTCACAACCGGTCTGGGTTCGGCCAGGGTCTCTGTGCCAGTGGGTTGTGTGCCCCGCTGCGCCCCCGCCGCCTTAAGTCTGCGGAGTGCGCGGGGGGCAGGGAAGTTGGCGCCTGGACGCTGCCACTGCAGCCACAGCCTTTAACTAGATGCGCGCGCCGGGCCGCCGCGGCCAGGCAGGACCTGTTGCGCGCCGCGCGGGGAGGCGCTCTCGGGGCAGCTGGCCGCAGCCACTGCACAAGCTGCGTGGCGAGCCGGTGAGAGGGTGCGGGCCGGGTGCGGGGGTTCCCCACCCGGGCGGGGCCGGGGGAGCCGCGGCCGGGCCTCCGCCCTCTACCCTTGGGCAGGGCTCCATCTTGAACCAGCTTCCCTCTGCCCAGCCAAGCCCAACTGCAGCTGCCTCTGGCCTTTCACCAGAAGGAAAGAGCCAACAAGCTGACCTGCGCCTAATAATGAAGGTGGCGGGATTTTCGTTATATCTTTAAATAGATATTTCCACGCAGCCTTTCTTAAAAGTCCCATTGCTGCAGACCAATAAGTTTTGGCATTGCTTGGCACACGCGTCTCAGCTTAGGCCACTGCCTCCTTGGAGGTTCAAACAGTTACGGCGAGCTTCCAGTTCTTCTGGTTGGGGACTGTGCAAGGTTTCTTGCGGAGTTTTCCTCTACATTTGTCTGAAGCTGTTGAAAGAAAAAAAGAGAAAGGGGGAGACACTGGTATGGGGTCACATATTTGGGGAAACGGGAGTTTGACTTCTCAGTCCACCCCTAGTGAGTTGGTTCCTGGAAGCCCCAGGCCCAGATCCTAGTTTAGGGGCGTGGGGATCGAAGAAGGAGAGCTGGGTGCCCCGGGTTTCTTTAAAAGAAGATCCCTTTTTCTTTCCCCACCTGCAGGGCAGGTCCAGTGTGCTTTTTAGTGGTGCCAGCGGTCCCGTTTCCGGGAGAAGGGCACAGCTTGAAGTGACTTTTGTCCAAGTGACAGCCCCTTCGGAAAAGAGAGGAGCCTGTGGGCCGCAGCCGCTGGCAAGGATGAAGAATTAACCCTCACCCTTTTCCCGGACCCAGCACCCAGTCCCGCCGTGGAGCCCCTCCTACCACCGTTTTTGTTTTGTTTTTATGGTAAGGAGAGAGAGAAAGGAAATGGGAAGGCAGGGAAAGTTTAGAGATAATTTCATCCAGGAGGGAGGCCCTGATACCCGAGGGAGGCACAGAGTTTGGACGCAAGAACATGAGAATTCACGTAAATAAACAAAGGGAAAAGGGTTTTTCTGCCAAAGCTCGAATCCCAAGGGAGGCCACATTTAAAGTCCTCAACACCTCCCTGAAGACCCTCTTGACTAAGATGGGATCTGCCTTTGACCCTTACTGAATTGCGAGGGACTTCATCCCCAGAAGTAACCTCTGTCCTGGTTTCCAAGCCTGGAACCTGACAGAATTAGTCCTGGCAGACCTTTGGGAGATGCTAGGAATCGGAGAATTCCAAGCCCGGGCCCACCACCCACCAGAATCAGATTCTTAAACCCATGTGCCAAAACACCCAAAGACATTGGAGCCAGAGTCAGTGCTTATTTTAAATATAATAGTCAAGCCATTAACAAATTATTGCCCTGGCAATCATAAAAGTATATAGAGAACCACTAAAGCTGATACAAGAAGAATTAATTAATGATTGTATTTTGGTCATCTCAACTAAGTATTGATCTAATCTGATCTCACACCACACGTATCCTCTCTCTGGTTACATGTTGGAATAAAGGGAAATTAAATTCTGGACAAATGTGAGAGGGAACTGCCTCTTACAAAATTATGACAATCTCAATTCACAACTTTAACAAAAATCACTCTTGGTAGACTAAGCACTGGTGGAGGCAACATGAAATTATACTCCTTGCTTCCAGAATGATAGAAAAGACTGGAGTTGCTGACCGTGTTCCCTCCTAAATGAATACACAGAACCCATTGAAATGTAGGGAGAACCAACGATGAGAAAGAAAAGTTTTATCGTAGATGTTGCTAAAATAATGGTAGAAGAAAAACAACTGGTCATTATCTAATTGATTCTATTTTCTTGGAAAGCTGAGAAGAGAGCTAAGGGCTGAGTAACGATGAAGGGATTTCAGCCATGGTCCCAAGGAGACCAGGCTGTCCTGCAAAGGCCAGGATTGGCACACTTGGCATCTGGTGCTTAGGAAACCTGTCAGTCAGCACTGGCTCATGGTCAATTATCTCCTTAAATAGACTGGCATTAGTCCAGCCAGGGAGGAGGGCTAGCTGCATGCGTAGGAATCAGAGCCAGTTAGCTGGAAGTGGCACTGCTGAACTCCAGCAATCTTTGCGTTGAAGCGTTTGGAAGACTGATCTCCTGGGATTCAAGGGTGTCATTTGCCTGCTTGGCACTAGTACAGAGAGACTCCAGAAGAGAAAGGAAAGAGAATGCCTTTGGAGGAGAAACCTTCATTATCAAAGCCACTGATTCCTCTTAAATTTTATTCACCTGACAAAATTGCCATTTCTGATATATGCAAAATTATACAGAGATCCTTGTCAATCAGGATGAGATTAAGATGCTCCCTTGGAGAAGAATTCACATTCTTCACTGTCCCCAACTGTGAAATGGGGAGAAAAGGATAGTTTGGGAGCATATTCAGGCATGGATGATGTAGCAGGGGTTTGAAGTGGCATTGCTGTTAACCAGGCGGTGTCTATGATTCTGCATTGGAGGGAGGTGGGGGGGGGTCACGGGGGCGGGGCGGACAGGGTAGAGTTTGCATTAAATGAGAAATTAAGGAAATGGTTTCCAAAGCCAACCATAACCACTCTGTGGGTGGAAAGGCATAGTGGGGAGCCTAGTGTAGGTGGGAAGGCCTTGCACTCCAAAAGGCAAAACAGTTTCTTCAAGTCCAAAATTATCATCTGGCTCATTCCAAGTATTTTCATTAACTTTAACTTTCAAAGCTGAAATGCCACCTTGTTACCGTTTGAGAAAGATTGAAGAGATCTGCTTGGGATTTGAATTCAGTCTTAAACTATTGTTTAAATGGTATGAGTTTGGCAAAATTCCAGAAGTGCTCTGTCCCAAGCACTTTCCCCCCTAACTATCCCATGTGTATTTTAAGGAAAATTTAAGCCATATGTTGTTCTTTTCCCCTTGCATCCAAATGTAGTTTTATTGAATTTTAGCATAGTCCATGAAATTCAAATTCTGAGTTTTAAGCCATAATAGATTCATATGATCTACACACAGTCACATGATATCAATACACATATATCATTAAGCAGGAAAAAAAAAAACATTTGAGAACTCTAGTTGTATTATTATAGTAACATTTCTTTAGAACGAAGAGTCATGCCAAGAATGCTATTTTAAAAACAATTGCATGCAATTATCAAAAAAATTTTAGAAGCTAACTTAGCAACTCATAAACATATTTTAAAAGAAAATTGCTAATATCATATTTTCTATTATATTCTATTTGATCCGAACAGTTCCTTCCTGTCACAAGGAACAGGGTTTTTTGGTGCACATGAGACACTCCAGCTTTGCTTGTAAGTCACCAGACCTCATTACTGCAACATCATTTTCAAAATGCCTTAGAATATGATTTCCCATCTGAGCCACTTCCAATCCTGTCAGCACCTTCACAGACAGCGTGTTTTTACGGGATGCTTAGTGAGAAGGGAGCTGGAGAGCTACAGTTCAGTCCAGCTGAACTCAGATTAATTCCAGAAGGGATTTACAATCATTAAAACACACAGAGGAAGGAAAGAAGGGAGGGAGGGAGGGAGGGAGGAAAGGGGAGGAGGAGGGAAGAAGGGAGGAAGGAAGGAGGGAGTGAGTGAGGAAGGAAGGAGGGAAGGAGGGAAGGAAGGAAGGAAGGGAAAGACAGGCAGATGTGTGTATCTACTACTGACAAAGAAAATATATATTTAATTATAATTTTCTAACCTAATGTCATTGCTTTGGTTTTCTCTCAGGAAACTATAGATTAATTCTTTCAATGTATGTGATTCTATATATACTACTATTTCCCCAAAGTCATCTTCCCTTAAATATAATATTTTTCCCACTTCTCTTAAAAATGTTTCTTAGATAGAAAGTACAGTACACTGTATAACTCTCTCAGCCTTATTTATAACCTAAAAAGCTAAGGCTCTAGTCTCCCTAAGAATTTACCCCAAGTTAGGATTTTCTACATTAACCTTGTGGCAATTTATTTTATACAGATTAACCTAAATCTTCATAAGGAAATGTTTAAATAAATTATGCTATTTGCATGCTATGGAATATCATGCAGCCATTATAAATAATGTTTATGAAATTTTACTCATGTAGAAAATGTTTATGAAATCATATTGGGAGAACAGTATATGATCTCAACCACATAATGTGCATTGAAAATGTACTGGAAGGGACCACACCAAATATTAACAGAAGTAGCTTTAGATTGGTGAAATTATAAATAATTTTATTTACTTGTTTTCCATATGCTCTAGATTTTTTTAGGTTGCCTACACTGATCACGTTTTACTTTTATAATCAGGGAAAGAATTATTCAAAAATCTATCCAGCCAGAGTAACTAGCATTTCAACAAATTTAAATTTAAAGGGGGCGGGCGCAAAGAAGTGACTGATTTAAATATATTTTAAAACCAAAGCCCAACAAAGACAAATGGAACTGTGTCTTCCTGCTGTACCTGACTGGAGTTCCAATACAGCGGCCCCTTCTGGTAGGAAGAAAAGGAGGCTGTCATTTTAAGCTATGACTTTGGACATTTTCTGAGAATCACTGTCCCATAAAACCGGAGAGGGAAAATGTTAAACTGTTAAAATTACAAAGGGGGCTTGCCAGAGACTAAATCTCACATTTTTTATTACCTCGTATATTAGTTCCTCCCTTTTCATCTTTGGCACTTCATGAGACTTTTGTAGTAATTTTTAAAACCATGCAAATAATTTTTGAAATAATGAACACAAAGTGAATTGTATTCTACAAGCTTAGGCATTTCCTTCTGAACAAAAAATAACTGTGCCAAAAATAGTAATATAACTTTTCTTTTTCCTAGTTGACAAACTTTTTGTGTAGTAACAAGGTTTTCAAGGGAAATATTTAGATGAGTTTGAGTAAACCTGTATGATGTCTTCCCTATCTATATCAAAGTAGTTTATTTTTTTTAGAAAAAGCAAAAGCCTACAATTTCCCCAAATGTCGTTCGTTTTCAGAAGGTTGAACCTGTCTCAATTTTTATGCTAGAACTCTGACAACCTCTAAAAAAAATGGCTACAGATCATTGAGATTTGGGAGTTTAAATAACTTTGGAGAACTAAAATTATTGAAATGATAAGACCGAATTTCTAGCCCAAGGGAACCAGAGTATAATCAAATATATCCTGTATGACCAGCTTGGACTACAAAATAAGATCGTATTTTTTTGATATACAAAAAGTTTGAACCCTTATCCCAGTTACTAATAGAAAGTTTCTTCTCCTCTTCCCCAAGTCAGAGAACCGTAGGAATTGACATACACCATGACTCCAGCCTTACGAAAAGAAAGGGGAAAAAAGGAAAATCAGCCTGCTAGCATTGCTTCTCAAACTTTAGGAGCATAGGAATCATCTTGAGCGGTTTCTAAAACACAGATTGCTAAGCCACCACCACCCACCTCAAAGATCCAGTAGGTGTGAAGTGGTGCCTGAGATTCTGCTTTTCTAATAGTTCCCATGATTTCTGGGCCCCTGGTCCCACCTTGAGAAGCTCTGTGCTAAAGGTCTCTGTCCTCTGCTTCTGCTTTCACTACCACATGGGGGTTTCACCTTGAGCATCACAGCAATTCTTTTATGTGAGGTACCCTCAGCTGTAGCCATTTCAGTCCATCAGAGATATTCAAATAACTTTGAACATCATAGAAAAGGTGTTTAGATCTCTATTCCTTTTTTCCTCAAAAGCTCATTGGTGGGAGCAGATGTGGCTCAGTGGTTGAGTACCGGCTTCCTGCATACAAGGTCCCGGGGCAATCCCCCACCTGACCCCCAGTACCTAAAAGAAAGAAAGGAAGAAAGAAAGAGAGGGAGGGACGGAGGGACGGAGGGAGGGAGGGAGGAAGGAAGGAAGGAAGGAAGGAAGGAAGGAAGGAAGGAAGGAAGGAAGGAAGGAAGGAAGGAAGGAAGCTCATTGGTGCCTATCAAATTTACCCATCCCCGCCCCCGAAACCCCTGAAAGCGTAGAAAAACTCCATATGCCCTCCCCATTGTGTCACATAAAGGCATAGAAAAGTAGGGTGGGAGAGGAATAACCTTCTTATTTCATTAGTGAGGAAACTGAGGCATCGTTACTTGAAAAGCAAGTTAGTGAAAAGTAAACCCAGAAGTCAGTTCAGTCTTCTTTCCATTCCCATACATCATGAGTCTCGTCTTTCCATTATAAGCCAGCTCCACCATAAACACATCATTTTAATCAATGGCCTTAGGGAACTGTTACTTCACTTCTTTCCTTCAAGTGGTGCAATCATGATGTTTGTTTACAGCCACATACTTATGAAATATTTCATTCTTTAAGGCCGAGGCACTAAATAGTGTGCATTCTAACAAGTGTTAGCAGGATATGAGGTAGGGTACCCTGATCTTTGAGAGTTCATGAAATGATCTAGAGCCTCATCCCATGTACTGTGGCAGACTCGCACTAAAAGTCCTTCTGTCATCTGTTTGCCAGGAATTTCTCCCTGGTTACCTTTCTCCATTCACTCTAGTCTTCCTACAGGTTGCTTGCCTCCCAACTCTCTCCTTCCACTGTCTGATTCCCCAGCCCACTCCAGCTGCTTGCTTTGCCCTTCATCCTACTCCACTCCAATTCCTGTTAATTTCTTATGAAGTTAATTAATTCTCTCTGTTTTCCTCTTTCCAGACCTTTGACATGGGACTTCACCTTCTACATTGAAAGTGGTCTACCAAATTATTTTCCTACAGGAAGCCAGCGCATTCCATAAGAACCAAGATGTTAGTTATTAAAATCACATTTTTAAATCTAACTGTATGCACATATTCATTCCACAAACGTTTATTTCAGGAACTTTGCCAGGTGCTAAGAATAACACATGTGTCCCTAATGTGGCAAGTATTAAACTATTGTGTGTCATCCCCAAACCCACCCCCTTTGTACTCTGCTCTGAGATGCTGGAGCTGGGACTCTGCAAACCACATTTCTGATTTGCCCAGCTGGCTAATATTAGGTCCTGGCAATTCGGAGCTCTAGAGGGAGACAGCAAGGCTAGAGGAGGAAGATGGATTTGCTCCTCCCTGTTGTTCCCTTTGGGCTTCCTTTCCACTTGCCATCCCTGTGAGCCTCACCCCCAGCAAGGTTTCTCCACCCTGCCAGCTGCTGTTCCTTCCTGTAGCAGCAACTGAATCCGGTTTTGAAGTTTTTCCAACACTTACAGAACCAGCTTCATCGTGCCCCATGTCAGAAACACCAATACCAATCAGCAGACACTCCCCCTGCAGTTCTGGGGTTTAGCTTTGTGGGGACCTGCTCTAAGTTTCTAAGTGTTAGTAATTAAATTCTTTCTGTTAAAATAA
>JAQZBX010032103.1:0-26020 GCA_029593785.1 Cabassous unicinctus | reverse complement strand
TCATAAAAATCAAGATTTTTCAAAGTACATACCAATATTTGTAAAATGATATATAAATATATATGCATATATGTGTATTTTCTTACATAAATGTTATTTTATATATATATATATATATATTTTAAAGGTGTTTAGATTACCTAATTATTACTCAGAAATTACAAGGATTCCTATGTTCCCCACCTCCCACACCTCCCACAACATCCCACACCAACATCATTCATCAGTGTGGAACATCACCCATAATGGATATACACATCCTGGGGCTTTGCCACCAAGCATAGACCACATTTCACATCATAGACCACCCTCTCTCCCACACAGTTCTGCGTGGTATATGCTGATGTAAAATGGCCTACATCTGTTGCCACAATGCCAAACATGACAACCCCCAAGTCCCAAAAAACCCCTGTATTTCGACTGCCTCTCCCCTCCCTGCCCCGAAAATGTCCAGTGGCCACTGTCTCCACCTCACTGTTACAATTTCTTCCATTGCTTGAATCACAATATACGACAGAACACCACCAAGTCCATTCTAGTCCATAGCTCTTCCCCCAATCCTGGGGATTTTGCGATGGTGATGTCCACTCCACCTCCAAGTGAGAGAAGGTTTATATTCCATGGATACGGTGGATGGGATTATCCTGCCTGCAGCTGCAGGCCCCCTCCATTCCCTGGGATGGCCGTTGCCCATAGTCATCTCCTCGCCATGTGACTTGGATGAGTCCATTGAGCTATAGGGTAGGGGTTGCAGCTGCACTGAGATTGCAGGCACAGCTGGCACATAGGTAGGCCAGAGGCTCCAGTCTCTGGAGGTACACCTAAAAACTCAAGCATCACATATAGGTTTGAATGGAAGAGACTAAGGGACTCCTGAGGGCTCTGGAGACACCCAGGTCCTATATAAGTGGGGATATCCCCAGAGATTGATGCCTTATTAGTGGGCTCCTCTTTGAAATCTGTGCTCCTGAGAGTGACAGAGTCAGACTCAAATAAGTCCTCCCTGCACATGGTCCCTTAGTCCCTTCTATTCAAACCAATATTATTCTTATTCATTCCCTTATAGAAACAGGAAAGTTTACTGGCATGGGGGATTGATGCTGACTGTCCAAGGGAAACTGGGTTGGTGTCATACAATGGAGGCAATGGTGATTAAGTCTTGAAACAAGAGGTTTGCTGTATAACACCTTCCATTTAATGCATTTTTTAAAAATTATGAAGAATACTGATATGAAGAACAAACAAACCACAAAAGCAAAACAAGGATTTGGAACCTATAAAAATGAAAATTGGTTATACCTTAATAAGGTAGAAATTGAAATGCTCCCAAAGGGAAAGGGAAATAAGGAAGGCAAAAGAGAATTATCTACTAAGAAGTCATAATACTATTTAGAATAGAGACTGGAAAAGATACAGTTTGGTTTTTTCTCCATTTTCATCACACGTAACACTTTGATGGTGGCTAAGGTACTGTTAGGTTTCCAGGAGTACATCTGTCAAATATGATCTCAGCCCGCAGATACAGGGTTGAATTTTAAGTTTCTACTGCATTCGGGTATGCTTGATAATATAGTATTAAACTACAGCAACTTAGGACAAATATCCCAAAGTTCATAAAGGCATTTTTAATATTTCTTTTTATTCTTTATGGAAAAAGAAAGAAGAAAAATCTCAACTTACAGAAAATAAGGTTAGAGATGGGGCAGAAATATGGCTAAGAATAGGAATAAAGGCATATGCATATTTCATGTTGAGAAGAAAAAGGGATAAGATAGACTTTTGGAGGCAAAATCCATACATTTTATCCACCTGACAAGCCAACAAATGATACCCTAGAGCTCTCTCTACGTGATCGCATTTAACAGTGAGAGGTCATCAAATAATAATTCAACGTTACTTCATTTCATTGTCAGGAATGATGCCGAACATAGTGGGTTTTCCTAAACTGCAAGTGGAGGAGGAGCTTTCCTTTTCCAGTTAACAGGAATTACTTTCCCAAGGTGTGTAAACATTCAGGTGAAGTTCTGCTTCATAGGACGATAAGGTAAAATGTATGTGTTTATGCAGATTTCTGAATTATTGAATTATATCTTGAAATACTTACAACATGTACACATGAACAGATATGCCCATTTGAGTCTGATATGTCAAAAACCTACCCAATCCAGATATATACCCAATTATATGTGGCTTCGAATTGGAATACTCAATATCAAATTAATGACATTGATTCTAAAATATATTTTGGAAATTCCAAGGGGAAAGAATACCATGGGAATTCATGAAGAAATAGAAGGAAAGAAGCCATTCTTTCCACAGCAATTTTCTGTGTAATTTAGCCAGTGTCTTCTTGAGAACAGTATAAGAAGTTGAGAGTGAAAAGGGAAAGCAAAACATATATGGACACCTAATTCATGATAAATGTGAAAATACACAGTAATAGGATATGAAAGACCTTTCCTTAAGTGAATTACATTTTGAATAACTCCATTTTCTGTATCTGATAGTTTTTTATCCCATCTCGTTTTTCCATGTACTGAATATTATTATTTTTTGGACATTATATATGAAAATTGTAAAAGAGATTGAAAATACTGGAAAATTATTTGCCATTATCTTAATTATTGGTTAGGTCACATTCTCTCTTTCCTCTCTTTCTGCAGTATTTTACTGTTTCCCTTCTATACTTATTACCTTTACTGTATTTTCCATACTTTACTCTTAAATTCTGCATGTACTCTTCTGATTTATCTCTCTCCTCTGCTGTCTATTAAATGCTGTTATAAGCAACAAGTGAGTGCTTAATTTCAGTTATTTTATATTCCTATTGTAGAATGTTCATTTGTTGTTTTTCTAGAATTTTCTGTTCTATGCCAAAATTTTCAATCATTATTTTTATTTCCTTGAACATTTTAAATATGGTTGTATTAAATCTGTCTCTGAAAACTTCACTCTCTCTCTTTGACCCCAAATAGAACTCTTTTTTCTTGATTTTTATCACATGGTATCATTTTCCTATATGGTTGGATTTGTGTGTACATGAGCTGGATGCTGAGCATGAAATATTTAAGAGACAAACTGATAACTAGAATACCATTTTTTCCTTGTTTGGATGATGCACTTTTACTCCATTAAGTCAGCTAGGAATATAATCTATTTCATGTAGCCTAATTGGGTTGAGAACTTTCAAACATATGACTCAGTCCCTGGAAGCACAGGTATTACTTTTGGTTTTGGTTTATTCTTAATATAAAGTCATTTTGGGCTCAGTCTTAAGGTCTAAACCTTAAAAGCCAGTGTTTCCTCCACAAGCTCTATGTGTCTCCTCGAATACTTAACTAGATTCTCTGCACCTCCATTCCTATTTTCAGAATAGACAGATGCTTAGGGAAAATCTTCCATTTCTTTATGTAGATAAACTTTCCTCAGTATACTTCTGATCCCAAGTCTTTATCTCATTTGTTTTCAATGGCATTTTTTTTTTGCTCTGACATCTTCAAGAGCATTTTTATTTTGTCCAATTTGTCTCTTTATTTGAAATGGAACATTCACTTCCATTATCTAAATAACCTTATTTGGAGGAACATTTCCCCAGCATCATTTTTTTTTTCTTGCACATTGGCTGCAACTTTCCTGAGTCTTTTGACTAGGCCTTCTTTTCCTTCCTATTTCCTGCTCTATTTTTCAGTGCTTTCTGACATCTCATTATCTTCATACTTACCAATGTGTTCTGTTTTAGCACATTGACTTTAAGATTATAACTAATATGCTTCCAACTGGTACCTCAAATTCCTGCCTTGATTTCCCAACATTTCTCACAATCACCTTGTAATTAGTAGGCAGCATCTTTTTGAAATGTAATTCATTCTCTTTATAAAGTTCCTCAAATTATTTCTCATGAAATGAAACAAATGTAAAGTCAATAGAGCCTTAGGAGCATGTGTTTCATCTACTCTGCAGCCTCCACAACCTGGCCTCTTTCTTCGTTCTTTCTTTCCAACTTGCTTTCATTTATTTGTGAAATACCAAACTCATTTCTTACTTAGGTTTATTACATGTGCTGCCTTTCTGCTTGAAAAAAATTCTCCCTTAAATACCTGCATTCTCATTTTCTCTAAGTCTCTACTCAAATGTTTCTATCTCAGAGAGTTTCCTTGACTATTTTATCAATATTGGTATTTTGGATTATTCTTTATTTTTTCTGCTTTATTTTATTTTGTAGAACTTATCAATTCATGGTATGATAATTATGGTAATATATGTATTTATGAGATTTTTTTGTGATGGAGATTGTAAGATTCATGAGTGCTTTGCTGACTGTTATAATTACTTTACCCATATTCCCCATACCTAAAATATAGCACCTTAGATTCTCAAAATCCTGTGCTGAAAAACAATGGATTAAAACACACTTCCATGTAATTATTTACTTTAATTTATAAATGATTAAATCATTTCTTCTCACTCAAATTTATTAAAATAATTGTTACTAGAGGCCCAGACTCAAACTTATTGCTTAGTAAATTCTCCAAGTTCTCTAAAGGCCATTGTAGCCTCTTGGATATATTACTTTGGGTCACATGCGCACATTTTCAGAAATAATCACTGTGTTCTATGCAGTAATTTGAATTTTGGAGGGTCCTGCTTGACAATGAACTAACTTAACTTTCAAATATTACATATATCTGGTAACAAATGAATGACTATTTAGTAGTGCATAATGATATAAATCATGGAAACATGCCATATACTTCCTCTGTAGCAATTCCAAAACAACTAAGAATGTGGTAAATACTTTTGTTTGAAAAATCCATAAATATCATATTTCAAAATGCAGACTTATGTTCTAGTAGCACTCCGTAGATGTAAATATGTGAACAAAACACACTGATATTCTTCATTTGACCAGTATGAATTTCTTTTCAGAAAACAGTAGTTGTCAGGAGAGAAAGACACTTGCTACCAACTCTTGGGGTGGAGTCCTACCACATGGAGATAGCAATGAGATGTCAATACAAGGATCCAGGGTGCCAAGAAAGGCATGTTTTACACAGACACTGGATGGACCAACACTCCCAAAGAGAAGGGATAGAGCAAGGATAACTTCATTAGTCAACATAGGTCCCCCATGGCCAGCAGGTCTTGATTTGCAGCCAGCAAAGAGAGATTTCTACAGGCACCCCACATTTATCAACCTCTGCCAGGAACAAGGGTAGCAAATCTGATCCTGAGTACAGGCTTTATTTGGGGTCATAGGGAAAGGCAGCAGGCCATGCTTATTCTATCCCCTGTCATAGTCATACTTCATATACCTACGGAGACATATACACACATTTTTATTAGTCACTTACACTGATTTTCTGTATATGTCTGTCTATTAGGTTTTTTCAAAAAGTTATTAGAGAAGTTGTAGGTTGATGTAGAAATTATACATAAAATAAAGGGTTCCCAAATACCACACTACTATTATATTATTAGCACATTGCATTAGCGTGGTACCTTTGTTCCAATTGATGTAAGAACTTTTTTTTGGTTGTATTATTAACTCTAGTCCATAGTTTATATTAAGGTTCATTGTGTTGTACAGGCTTTTTAAAAAAAATTTATTGTAGCAACATATATATAACCTAAAATTCCTTCTTTTAACCACATTCAAATATAATTCAGTTTTCTTTATTATATTCACAATATTGCATTTCATTTCCAGCATTCATTACCATAACTTTTCCATCAACCAAAACAGAAATTCTACACAGAGTAATGATTAACTCCTCATTTCCTACTCTTACCCAAACCCTGGTATCTTATATTGCAGTTTATGACTCTATGAATTTATTTATTTTAAAATATTTAATGTCAATAATATCATACAATATTTGTACAATACACACAACTTGACACCACTTACCTTTATATTAACACAATAAAAATGATATTTTCTAATGGTGTGAAGTGTAATGAGACAACTTTGAAAGACATAATTTAATTCTCTATTTTTTTTACCAAAATTCAATTAATATGTTTGTAATCATTAAAATATATTTGATGGCACAATAACTGAAGAAGATTTAATTCCCAACCTGAAGAGTTATGCTACACTCCGTAATAGAGAGCAGGAATCCCTAAAGTACATGGGCAGTAACTAAGAGAGGAAAACAAATCTATATGCCAGGCCCTTGATATTGATATTTTTACTTATGAACTTCCTTCTTCTGAAATTGAAACTTAATGTAGTATTATATATTGCCTAAGAGTTACCTCCTGAAAGCCTCCTTGTTGCTCAAATGGGATCACTCTCTAAGCCAAACTCAGCATATAAATGCACTACAGTCCTCCCTGCACATAGGATGGTATATGGAAAAATAAGGTGGTATACGGAAAAATACAGCTAATGTAAATTATAGATGATAGTTAATAGTACAATTTTAATAATTTCTCATCATTGGCAACAAATGTAACTACTGTTTAAAAAATTGCAATTATATAAAGTGCTATCATCAATTATAAAAAATGTTCCATACCAATGCAAGTTGTTGGTGTGGTGGAATATGGGAAACCTGTATTTTATGCATGATGGATCTATAAACTTATAACTTCTCTAACAACAAAAAAAGAGAGAAAAATGATATTAAGAAAGCAATGTGTGAGCATAAGAAAGTAAAATACAAATTATGTGGATGAAAGCCACTATCGTAGAGTTTATCCCTGAACATGGGATCTTCTTTAGCAATGTACTGTAGTTTTCTGCATACAAGTCCTCTAAAACCTCAGTTAAGTTTATTCCAAGATATTTGATTATTTAATTTGCTATTGTAAATAGAATCTTTTTCTTGATTTCCATCTCAGATTGCACAGTATTGCTTTGAGTATTTTGGGGCTCCCTGATTAGGTGCATAAATATTTATGACTGGCCTTACTTCTTGGTAGATTACCTCTTATTTATAGTGTCTTTCTTTTTCTCTTAAAACAGTTTTGCATTTAAAGTGTATTTTGTCTGATATTTGTATAGCTAAACCTGCCCTTTTATGGTTACTGCTTGCTTTAAAATAGTTTTCCAACCATTCACCTGTCACCTGTTTTTGTCTCCGGGTCTAATTTGAGTTTCTTGTAGACATAATATACATGGATCATATTTCATTATCAATTCTGCCAAACTGTTTTTTGATTGGAGAATTTAATCCTTTGACATTCAATGTTATTAATGTAAGAGCAGTACTTACTTTAGCCATTTTTTCTTTAGCCTTATATGTTTCATGTTTTATTTTTCTTTTTTATCCTTTTAGTTACTCTTACCAATAATCTTCCTTTTTACACTTTAATCCAATCTTCTCTCTCTTGTTTCTTCCTTTCAACCTGCAGAAGTGCCTTTAGAATTTCTTGAAGGGCAGGACACTTTTTAACAAATGTTCTCTCCAATAAAATCAGTGGGAAACACACAATGTAGAAAAACTAATGAAAGATGTCCAAACAAATATCCTTAATCAATTCAGTAAAATGAAGGAAGAGATAGAAGATAACAAGAAAAGACTTGAGGTATATACAGAAGAAATTGTAAACATACATAAAAAGCTAACATATCTCACAGTGATGAAAGTCACAGTGCAAGAAATTAAAAATACACTAGAAGCATATAACAGCAGATTTCAACAGGCAAAGGAAAGAATTAGTGGCATTGAAGATAGGACGTCTGAAATTTCATAGATAAACCAGATAGACAGAAAATGGAAAAAAACAAACAAACAACTCATCAGGGACTCAAGGAATTGTATGACAAAATGAAACCAAAATCATATGTATTATGGGCTATCCAGAGGTAGAAGAGAAGGGAAATGGGGACAGTAGGAGTGTTTGAGGAAATAATCACAGAAAATTATTCAGCGACTATTCTATTAATCATGAAAATTATTAGGGCCCTTAATATCATGTCCAAAAAGCAAAATGTACTTCAAGTACAATAAATCTCAGCAGACCTATTCTGAGACACATACATATGAAACTGTCAGAAGTTTAAGACAAAGACAGGTTCCTGAAAGCAGCAAGAGAAAAGAGATTCATCACATATAAGGTTAGATTGATAAGATTAAGTACTGATTTCTCATTTGAAACCATGATTTAGATGATTTCTCATGGGGAAACATGGAAGCAAGAAATTAGTGGTATGACAATTGATTTTTAAAAGACTTTCGAGAACATTCAATTGAGAAAAAATAGACCCTTCAAAATATAGAACTAGGAGAACTGGCTATCCATGTTAAAAGAAAGAAAGAGGACCCCTATCTCACTCCAGATAAAAAAGCAGTACATAAATAACTAAACATAAAAGCCAGGACTATGAAACACTTAGAATAAAATATGTCAGAGCATCTTTGGGATTTTGCATTGGGAAATGGTTTCTTGGACTTTAAAGCCAAAGCTCAATCAACCAAAGGAAAAAAAATAGATAAATGGGACCCCCTGAAAATTAAAAAAATTGTGCATCAAAGACTTTGTCGCAAAATTGAAAAAACAAACACAATGAGAGTAAATATTTGGAAACCACTTATCCATTAAAGTTTTAATATCCAGAATATATAAAGAAATCATACAATTCAACAATAAAAAGACAAAAAAGTATTTAAAAATGGGCAAATACTTGAATAGACATTTCTCCAAGAAGGATATACACATGGCAAAAAGCACATGAAAAAATGCTCAACATCACAAGGTATTAGGAAAATGAAATTAAATGTCACAATGAGATATCATTTCACACTTTCTAGAATGGCTACTAGTAAAATATGAAGGAAAACTGCAAGTGTTGGAAATGTGGAGAAATAAGAACACTCATTCATTTCTGGTGGCAATGTAAAATGGTGTGGATGATATGGAACAAGGTTTAATAATTCCTCAGGATCGTAAATAGAGAATTACCATATGACCTGACAATCTCACTTCTAGGAATCTACTTAGAAGAATTGAAATTGGCAACTCAAACAGATATTGTCACACTGATGTTCATAGAGGCATTATTCACAGTTGTACAATTGCCAAAAGATGGAAGCAAACTGAGTGCCCATCAATAGATGAATGGATAAACAAAGTATGATATATGTATATACAATGGAATATTATTTAGTCATAAAAAGGAATGAAGTCCTGATGCACACTAAACTTGAATGGAACTTGAAGACATTATGCTGACTGAAATAAGTCAGAAAGAAAAGGACAAATATGGCATTATCTCTCATTATGAATGAATTGTAATAAGCAAACTCACAGAGTTAGAATGTAGTATATAGACTATAAGGGGATGAATTGTGGTTAGAGAATCAGGAGTTGATGATTAATCTGTACAAAATTTCTATTTAGTTTTATTATAAGGATTTGGAAATGAATGGTGGTGATGGTAGCCCATTATCCTGAGTGTAATTAAAAGCACCAGATTATATATTTGAATGTAGTTAAAAGGAAAACTTTAAGTCAAATATGTTACTAGAAAAATAATTAAAAGATAAATCATAAGATAGTGTAACCCTTTTGTAGATGATGGATTGTAGTTAATAGTAAAAGTATAAGACCATTCTTTCATGAATTATGACAAATATATTACGCAATTACAATATGTTAATAGGTAGAATATGGAAAAATTAATATAATATAAACTATGGATCACAGTTAATAGTGCTATTTTAATAATGTTTTATCAATTTTAACAAAGGTAACTACTGTTAAAAAAAATAGTATAATTACTAAAGCATACTATCATCAATTCTAACAAATGTTCCACACCAAGGCATAGTGTTGGTGGTGGGGTAGTATATGGGAAACCTATATTTTATGGTCTGTAAACCCACAACTTCTCTATTAAAAATCTGTATGTAATTCTTCCCAAATAATATATATATTTTAGCCACTTATATATTATTTTCACAACTTCCAATTTGAGGTGCTTTTCCCAGAGAAGTAATGGAGTTAACAGAGATGAATTCATAATTAGGAAATTGGTTTAGTGTAGTCTTTGCTAAAAATCTTTTGGAAACTAACTTGATTCTGATTAAAATTTGCAACATAATCAGGTAAAAATCAGATTAATACATTTTAACTTTTAGTTTTACAACTGTTTATTTGCAATTCTCAAAAAAATTGGGAGTGGTTGTTGACAATACATGGATATAGTAATTTAAATAATTTGGCAAACAAACCTATTACAACAGGCAAAAATGTAAATATACATGGAAATGCAATTAGAGGGAGACAAAGTCGAGGAAAGTTAATTTCCTTAAGGACTAATTGTGAAAATCTCCCTGCTCATGTAATGACAGTATAGTTTTCCCAAATAAATCGAGATCATCCCCTTCTCATATTTACTAATGAAGACAAAATTTTTAGAAGTTTAAACATTAGGCTCGGACTTTAAACACAGTTTGAGTCATTGAGATGACATAACTAGTTAAATAAATTAAAAAAATTATATGCCACTATGTTGTTGCTCTTAACCTTAAAAAGGGGGCAAGCTTGTGTGTGTTGTGTTTGTGAATTTGTGCATTTGTTTCTATGTACTGTTGTTGTTTGTGTGCAATTATGTTTGGAAGAGATATTAACTTAATCATTAACTCTTCATTGTGGGTTCCAATCAGGTATAAACTTAATACATTGATGAATACCTGGAATCAAAATGAACAATTTTATCTTTCAACTTTGCTGACCAAATTATGAAGTAAGATTCTGAGTCTCAGGAAGTAATGAAAATTCCCCACAACAAATTATTTCTTATATTAGTTCTTTTGTTTCTGAATCTATTCTAAATTCATTCCTGTTTAATTTGAAAATATCTTTGCTACAGTATTTCCTTTTACTGTCTTCTGGGAAACCTCTTCTCTTGAATGTTATCTCCTATTCAATATGCTACTCTTTTTAAAAGTTAGCAAATGCAAAAAAAAAAAAAAGATCTAAATGTACTAGCATGCCCATCCCTAATTGCAGTACCTCTAAAATGTATAAGCACCATATTAGAAACAATTTTCAAATATGCCTTGTTAAAATTTTTGCACATCATCAAAACATAGAAAACTATGTTATTTATGATTGAACTGATATATATTTACCATTTAATTCTTTATATAAATGTTGTAAGGTTCACATTTTTTAATATTATCCAAAGATTTTTAATGAAAAAAAAAAAGAAATTAAGCAAAAAAGTATTTTGTATATCATACCATATGTTAGTAAACAATTAAATCTTATCCAAAAAGAAGTCTCCCAGAAGACTTGGCTTCTGGGAGGTAAACTCTAGTTCCTAGGAATGTCATGGCAGATAGAAGTGTCCTTGTTGACCTGTGGACCTTGGGTCAGAGAGGTGATAAAAATGTGATTTATTTTAGTGACATTGGGTTATATAGTATTAGTCAGCCTCTGGAGGGGCTGGTGAATGTAGATTGAGATCAGTCATGCTTACATGATGGAACTCCATAAACCAAGGCTCACATGAACTTCCATTTGTTTGCAATATTTAGATGTGTTGTCACACAATAATTCATGGAAAATAACACTCTCTTGACTCTGGGGAAAGGATGATGGGAAGCTCCATATTTGGTACTTTTCCTGAACTCTGCCCTATGTGTCTCTTCCCTTGACTGACTTTAATCTGTACCCTATCCCAGTTAATAGACTATAACTGTGAATAGAACAGGTTTCAATACGTTCTTGTAGTCCTTCTAGAGAAGTGACGAAACCTTGACAGTGGTTGTGGGGACTCTTAAACTGGGAATTTGTATAAAAAATGAGGTAGTCATATGGACTGTTTCTTCTATGCAGTTGAATCACTTTCTCACAGTCCATCCAACTTCATATATAAGTTGTGCCAATAGAAGATACATGACAATCAATCTTGAATTAGATTTCTGACTTCTAAGAAAATATATTTTCCTCTATCCACCTCTTTGTTGAATCAATATTGTGAAAGTTACACTATTGAATCCTGAACTTGAATTTGACTCAAATATCTAATGTGTGATGAAAACTCTGTAACTCAAAATAATAAGATAAATTAAATAAAATGCATAATTTACATTCCAGGTGTTATGTTTACATTAATCTCTCAATTAAAGTTTTGCAAGAGCAAGCTGAGAAGGGGTACTGATGCTAAATGTATGTAGAAGTTTTAATTAACTTGACTGCAATCAAAATATAAAAGCCAAGTCCTTAAAGCTCCTGGAAGATTATGTAGGGAAGCATCTACAAGATCTTGTAGTAGGGAATGGTTTCATAAACTATACACCCAAATAACAAGCAATGAAAGAAAAAAATAGATAAAAGGGGCCTCCTCAAAATTAAAAAAGTTTGTGCTTCAAAGGAGTTTGTCAAGAAAGTGAAAAGGCACCCTATTCAATGGGAGAATGTATTTGGTAACCAACTGTTCAATAGGGGCTAAATATCCAGCATATATAAAGAAATCCTACATCTTAAAAAAAAAAAAAAAGACTAGCAAGCCATTTAAAAAATGGGCAAGATATTTGGATAGGCACTTCTCCAAAGAAGAAATCCAAATGGCTAAGAAGCACATGAAAAGATGCTCAAAATCAAGCTATTATGAAAATGGAAATAAAATCTACAATGAGATATGATCTTACACATATTAGACTGGTGGCTATTAAAAAAAAAAACAGAGAATTACAAGTGTTGGAGAGGATGTGGAGGAAAGTGAACGCTTATCCACTGCTGGAGTGAATGTACAATGGTAAAGCCACTGTGGAATACAGTTTGATGGTTCCTCAGGAAGATAACTATGGAACTTCCATGTGATCTAGCAATCCCACTGCTGGATATATACCCATAAGAATTGAAATCAGGAACATGAAAAGATATATGCACACCAATGTTCATAGTGGCATTATTCACTATTGCCAAAAGTTGGAAGCAGCCCAAATGTCCATCAACAGATGAACGGATAAGCAAACCATTGTATATACATGTAATGGAATATTACTCAGCTATAAGAAGGAATGCAGTATTAACACACGGGATAACACAGATGAATTTTCAAGATCTTATGTTGATGAAGTAAGCCAGGCACTGCAGGACAAATATTATATGACCTCACTAATATGAATTAAGCAAATTGAGCAGACTTACAGAGCTAGAGTCTGGAAGATAGGTTTATAGGAGACAGAAAACAATTAGAGGGTGGGGAGCCAATGTCAACAAGGACTAGATCTATGATAAGGTGTAAGGATTTGGTTGGACAGTGAGTGGGCATGACAGTAGTGCAGTGACATGACTGGGTTCAGTGGAACTTGTTTGTGAGGGGGAAATAGTAGGGTGGGAGTTTGGTTTGGACTATCAATGGTACAGGGGGGAGGGTTGAGGAACGAGCAGATGAACTCTGGGGATTTGCAGGTCTGTGGTTAAACTTATAATTTTGGAAATTTTCTTTTTTGCAAATATGGTAGGGGAGGGGTACTGGTGTAGGGTGTCGTGTATGGTGGCATGTATGAGATAGGCTTCACCTAGGGCAGGCTTATATGGAATATGTAAGTGTTCATCTTCTCATAGTGTGTTATATTGGTCGGTGGAGACCCACACAAAAAACAAGAAAATATCAAACTCCTATCCTAGGGAGTCCTGCTGTGTTCTTAGTTAGAGAGACAAGAATCCCTTGAGAACATAGACAGTTCCTAAAAAAAGAAAATGGACCAATATGTAAAGCCCTCAATATTATTGCAAGTAACTATGAATCTTATTCTTCAAAAATTGAAACTTAGTGATTACCATAGATTCTGAGAGAAGGGGAGGGAAGAATAGAATAGAATACATGGAATATAAAATATTTTTAGGGCATTGGAATTGTTCAGCATGATCCTGCAATAACAGACATAGGCCACTTCAAATTTGGTAAAAACGTATAAAAGTATAAAATCCAAAATGTAAACCATAATATAGACGATTGACAATGCTTAGTAGCAATGCTTCAATATTTGCACACCAATTGTAACAAATGTACCATTCACATGTAAAATGTTATTAATATGGCAGAGGGGAAAAGGGGGTATATGCGAATCACCTGTATTCTCTATGTGGTTTTTCTGTATCCTAAAGCTCCTTTGAAGAAAAAGAGAAAGAAATAAGAAACTGGTGTAATATATGGAAGAAAATGTCACTGTACATACAAGACAATATATCTTAGAGTGATGAAAGACACAATGTCTAAATATTTTTATTATTTCAAATTGTTTTAATTTTTTGTATTTTATTGGTTATTTTTTAAATTATATCATTTTATTATTAATTTTATCTGGTTATTTTGTTGACTTCATTTTTTATGATATTTTGGGTCAAAAAGGTCACAGCATTGGCAGTGGAGGATCACTGGTGTGGGGTGTCAGTGACGTTGGGACACATGGTGAGGGGTTCATTTTGGGCAGGCCTCTAAGACATATGAAAATGTTCAAGTGTTCATTAAACATTGTATTGGTGGGTGGACGTCCACACAATAACTGAAAGAATATTGAATTCCCATCCAGGGGAGTTCTGTTACATTCTTTAATAGGACATCAAGATTCTACCAAGTGCAAGGGCAAGGTCTAGTGAAGGAAGACAACCTTCAGGCCCTTGATATTGATGATTGTACTTATGAACTTTTCTTGTGAAATTGGAACTTGACCTAATATTATATACTGCCTAAGAGTTACCTCCTAAAAGTCTCCTTGTTACTCAAATGTGGCCTCTCTCTAAGCCGAACTCAGCATATAAATGCACTATCTTCCACCAGCATGGGGCATGACTTCCAGGGATGAGCCTCTCTGGCACTGAGGAATTATTACCAAGCACCAACTAGCAATGAATATGGAAAAAGACCATGACTGAAAAGGGAAAATGGTAAATACAAATGAGTTTTTATGGCTAAGAGATTTCAAAGTATTTCAGGAGGTCATTCCAGAGGTTACACTTATGCAAGTCTCAGCAGGATCTCATTTACTGCCACAGTAAACAGCATCAAATAACAGGTATCCTGAGGGCTCTAGAGATATTCAGAAACTATAAGCAGGGCATACAGCTCAAGAATTTGGCACCCTTTCAGTGGGCCTTATTTTGGAATTTATGCTCCGTGGCGAAACAGAGTTAGACTCATTTATAGGTTCTCTATACTGTGTTCATCTGCTCCTTTTATTTGAATCCATAATTAGCCCTATACTTGATAAATATATGTCCCAGAGACTCAAATCTTTGGTCTGTCTGTGTACCAGTTGAGCCCTGAATTTCAGTAGAGTTGCAACACCTACTCTCCAGTTCATTGGACTCACCTAGAACAACTAACAAGAAGATGATGATGGACAATGACCATCCCAAGGAACAAAGAGTGTTTACAACTGCAAACAAGATAGCTCCATCCATCTGCCCCATGGGATCTAAACCCCCTATAAAATAGATGCAGAGTGGGAATCACCATCCCCAAATCTTCAAGATTGGGGAAGGATCAAAGGAGTAAAGTAGACTTATTTCTATTCTACTATATATGTATTATTATTATAGCAATGGAGGAACTATTATCTTTGATTGAAAGGCAGTGGGCACCAGAGGTTCTGAAGTATGGAAAAGGGAATAATATTTGTAATATGGGGGTAATTTTGGGACATTGGATTTATCCCAAATGGCATTGCAGTGAAGGAAGCAGGCCATTGTGTGTGTGTGTGTGTGTGTGTGTGTGTGTGTGTATATATATATAAAGTTTTATTTTTTTCTTTTATTATTTATTTATTTATTTCCCTCCTTGCTGCTTGTGCTTGCTGTCTATTTTCTGTGTCCATTTGTTGCGCATTTCCTCTGTGTCTGCTTGTCTCCCTTTGTTGTGTCACCATGCTGTGGCAGCTTTCATGGGCCTGGGCCATCAGCTCTCCATGGGTTCAGGCATGGGCCATCCTATTGTATGTTTTGTCATAACTTACAAATTTGCGTGCAGCAAAGTGTAAACTATAATGTAAACTGTATTCCATGGTTAGTAGCAATGCTTCAATGTGTTTCATCAATTGTAACAAATGTACCACACTAATGTAGAATGTCGTTAATGTGGGAAAGTGTGGGAGGGGGATGGATTGGGGCATACAGGAATTCTTTTTATTTTTTATCTAACATTTATGTATTTTAAATATTCTTTAAATTTAAAAAAGTAATTATAAAAAGATAAAGAAGCAATTCATTTATCAAATCTCCACAATTAAAACTCATTTTGATTTCCTGGATCTCCCATTTTTTACCTGGGAAACTGTTTTTTTCTTTTCTATGATTCTGGAAAGGGTCTGTTTTTGCTCACATTCTGCAAGGAAAAGATGACATTCAGCACATTTGGTTGACTCAGGTGGTGAGACTAGCTTCCACTGAAATGGTAATGTGAGAGATTTCCTGAAAATGTTTACACTGAAACTATTTGAAGACTAACTTAAGTTCCATTTATATGCTTCCTTCTCCTCCTCATAAGCTGTTTCTCTTCCTAAGTGTCCCCAAACTGACCAAGTCTAAATTAATTTCTTTGGTTTCAAGTTAATTTTCTTGAAAAAGCCATTTCCCAGCATTCTGTCCTGTGAGAGAGTGGTATAGGAGAAAAGAAAAAGGTGGGATTGAGGAAAGAGAGTGATGATCCTATTTGGGCTATGTTTTGCTGACCTCCCACAACCCATCCAATTTCTGTGTTTTAGGAAGTCTTCTCAGATGCTGTCAACAATTTTCCTGCTAAAATGGCAGGGGAGAGATCAAACAGTTCATGTTTAGTCCTCTCACCCTTATAACTGGTCTTCTCTTTTAGAAATTACTGACATAGTAGTAAAATTCTTCATGCCACTTCAGGAAAAAAAATAATACTAATTGCTCTAGTGTTGTAGGGCTCTTGTTAGTATTATATTAGTGTGTATATATATACACACATAAGCTTTAGAACACTATCAGACATTATTATCAAAATAATCATAATGATGTTCATTATAAGGTAAAATGAAAATCTGTAAACATGTAACATAGTTTTAATTGGATACTGCTTGGAGTCATGGAAATGAGGATTCAACACCAAGATATGATTATTTTTATCGCAAGTGCTATGGTTTAAACTTTTAGAAATTATTAATTAGCAGGTAATGTTTACTTTTATTTCAAGTCAATGCATAGAAATATTCTTGGATTTTTGAATGTATATGTATGTATATATGTACATATAGGTAGGTAGGTAGATAGATAGATAGACAGAAACACACATAATTCTCAAACCAGAAAAATTATTTCTTGATCTAGATGATGTAGATCAGAAGTTAGGGCAGTTAGAAAGAACACTCTGGCCAAGGAGCCAAATCTGTCCCATTACCGGTTCTGCAAATAATGTTTTATTGGAACATATCCTTGTTATCTGTTTACAAATGGACAGTGATTGATTTAGCTATAGAATGGCGAGTTACCTAATGCAACAGAGACTTCATGGCAGGCAAAGTCTAAAATATTCACTCTCTGACCTTCACAGAAAAAGTTTGTCAAACCCTGCTCTAGACCTCTGGTTTACTGTGTACTGCTACCAAGTAATGGCCTGTGAAATCAGTCTTGTGAAAAAATAGGATAGATTATAAAAGGTAAAATGAAAGGGGAAGAGGAAATGTGAAGAGAGAAGAGGAGAGTTGATGAGGGGAGGGAAAAGGACAGGAGGAGAGGAGTGAAGAGAAAAGAAGAGAAGAGATTTTTAAAAATCTTTTGACATATTTCAATTATAATACCATCAATAAGTCTTATTTTACAGCTAAATAATGGAATTTCTAGCTATTGCTCTTTTAAAGTCTATGTGTCTAAATCCTATAGGTGAAAGTCTGATTTCACTTTTTTCTCTTGAATTTTAATCACCTTGGTTTTTTCCTTTTATGATTGATGATTTTATAATGGTATTGAATTTAATAAACTTCTAAAATATGTTTTCATTAAAAATGATATGTTCATGAATTTTTGCAATTCAAGAACACTTGTGTAACTGGCACCCAGAGTGAGAAATGTAATAGAACCCATGAGGTCCCTTTAGTCAATACTGTATCAAAAGATAACCATTTTCCTGACTTCCATCAGAACATACTATTTTCACATTTTCATAATTCATATAAATGAAATTATATGTGTTGCTTCTTTTTGTCTCTCCTATCACAGAATGTTATGTTGGTGCTATTCATCTCTTTTGTTTACAATAATTGTATTTAATTTATGCCAGTTCCTGTATTTTATTTCATCAGTGGATTTGTCAATGTTAGGTTTGGTGATATTTTGGGTAGTCTTTTTTTTTTTCTGGTTGATAAATATAGTGCAAACATAAATGAGTATGTATGTTTTATACTTTCAATCTGTTTGGCATTGATGTTGGTTTATTG
Source organism: Cabassous unicinctus (assembly GCA_029593785.1). NCBI lineage: Eukaryota > Metazoa > Chordata > Mammalia > Cingulata > Chlamyphoridae > Cabassous > Cabassous unicinctus. Next base: position 7,661 of record JAQZBX010032103.1, on the reverse strand, counting down.
GGTGAGATTGTTTTAGTTCAGGCCTATCTCACTGTGGGTCCAGTGGGCCCTCAGAACTATTTTGTGGTTATTAGTCCAGAATACATAAATGGAATAGGCTTAATAAGCAACTATCAGAATCCTCACATTGCTTACCTGACTTGTAGAGTGAGGGCTATTACGGTAGGAAAGGCCAAGTTGAATCCCCTAGAACTGCCTGTCCCTAGCAAAATAGTAAATTGAAAGCAATACCACATTCCTGGAAGGATTACAGAGATTAGTGCCACCACCAAGGACTTGAAGGAAGCAGTGGAAGTGATTTCCACTATATGCCCATTCAATTTTCGTATTTGGCCTGTGCAGAAAACATATAGATTTGGAGAATGACAGTGGATTATCATACACTTAACCAGGTGGCAACTCCAATTGCTGCTCTTCCAGATATGGCATTATTTCTCGAGAAAATCAACACATTCCCTGGTAGCTGGTTTGCAACTATTTATTTGGCATACATGTTTTTACTCAATACCAGTTAGGAAAGATCACCAGAAACAGTTTGATTTCAGCTGGTATGGCCAGCAATATAAATTCACTGTCTTACCTCAAGGGTATATTAACACTCCTTTAAATTCATTTGCTTGACTATTCCTAACCACTGTGGGAATATGTGTGGGAAAAAGGATTCTTAAAACAAACAAGTATAAGATTAAGAAATTTAACAGAATTTTTAAAACCAAAAACTCTTTCATGTATATTTTGAATCCCATTAATTGTTTTGTTTTCTGAAAACCATGAATAAAAGGGGCTATGATTAGTGGAGTTTAATCCATATACTGGTCTCCCACCAACCCCTGATACATGTAATATTGTTATGTGGAAGAATATGACATTGTCATATCATCAATTGATGACATAAATCAAGGGTTATATAGTTAAAAGTATATGTACTGCTTTATATCAGTGGAGTTCCTCATATGTCTGTGGAGCTCCAGTCCAGAAGGCCCATTTCCTGGCCTCTGGCCTGTTTTATGCTGTTGCTTTTCCCATCATGCTTTAATGATGGGACAATGTCATGTGCTTCCATGTAACAACATTGCATGTATTAGTGTAGATTGTGTTCTTTTAAATCACCTGCTAGTTTCAAAATCAGTCCCACCACTTGAGTATTGTAACTGTGGGAAAGCTACTTATGCCCTCAATTTCTTCATCTGTAAAATGTGGATTATTGGGAATATTTACCTTGGAAATTTATTTTTAAAATCAAATGAGAGAAATCAATGTTTGGAATGATGCCATTTTTTTCTCAAGGAATATTTTCTATTGTTAGGGATCCATTATCATCATTAAAAAATGAATGTGACAATATCCAATTATTGTGGCATATGCAGATGATTAAAAATTTTCTCATGTTAAGTTTTTACATATGTCAATAGAAATATATTAAAATTATAGTAAGTATTTTTTTCTGATTGCCTAATAAGTTTTCACTTTAAAAGAGGTACAAATTCATGAATACTGTTTCAACATTACCTCTACTTATAAATGTGAAATTTATGCCCTACATCTGTCTTAAACTCTCTATTTCCATCAGAATATCAAACTAACAAAATATATACAAACTATATGAAAACTAACAAAATAACAGTGAAATGTTCTGAATCAGAGAACAGCAAATTCTTCATGTATTTCGAACTGAAGGGAGAGTTCCTTAACTTGTTAATGGTAATAATCTTTCCAAATTGTGAATCCTTGGGGATAATTTATGTTAATATATTCATATTGAATTCACTTTTCTCTTTGTCACCTTCACCTCTCTAAAATGCTGTATTTCCTGCTTTTGCTAAGGTAAAACAGGACCTGTGGGTAAGCAACCTACATCAAAGTCAGAGGTTAAGGATCACAAAATCAATTCCACATTGAAAACTTACAAAAGAAGTTTGGTTGTCTCATCCATTCATTCCATCCTGATATTTTATTTTTGTAAATCCTTAGAACTTTTTAAAAATGCAGTAAAATCAATAAGGGTGGTTTCACTGGAAATGGGCAATGTGCAATACAACTAGTTATCACTTTTTCTTTAGGATGCAAGCATTAAAGCTGTTGATTCTGAATTTTGGAATGAATAAAAAAATAAAATGACATTTTCATAAAATAAAGTACACAACAAAATGGAAACTTCTGGAGAAAGCCACTCAAAGCAAGAGAAACAGTACATATTTTATTTTATTTTGATTATAAAAGGAGATAGCATTTGAAGAAAATTCTGAAAGCTAAAGACAAGCAATGCTACAAAGAGAAGAAAATATTTTTTTACTGGCTGTTTCTTAAATCTTGACAATACTTTGGGATGTTCATTTTTTACCAGCTGGGTTGAATATGCATGTATATTTTACTTTTTTAAATTTACTTTTTATAAGTAAATTCCCATGTTAATAATTTATTTTAACCATATGATTTGTTTGGCTGTATGTCATTCTGTGTTATAAGTTTTCTAAAATTACAGTTATTTACAATTTGAATATTAAATTTGTGTTCATGTATGTTCCTTTAAAATGTTGCTGTACTGAATTTACATGCAAAATATCTGTCTGCTTCACTGATTATTTTCTTGTGAATACAGGATTTAACTGTGGAAGTTAGCATGTACAAAATTAAACTCAGTTTTATTTTATCACCATGTAAAACTTAATAATAACACCATCTTATGTAATGGGCTCATACCCATTTGAGTTGGAAAAATCAACACCTTAGACTCCTCCTTGTTGTGTCACTCCATCATTATTCATAGCCAATCAATCATTAATCTTTGCTTATTTTTGCTACCATACTCTTTTGGATTATATCAATATAGTTCCATCTCCAAGACCCATACTGGAATCTGAGCTCTGCATATCTCTATTTTGGATGACACAGTAATCTCCTCATGGGTCTGTCCACTTCTCCTTACATCATCTTGCCAACCATATTCCATGGCCCAACCAGAAGGAACCTGTTCTAACATTAAATATATATTTTTTCCTTCCTTCTTAAAACTGATCAACATTTTTGCATTGTTTTAATAATATAAACTAAACTGCGGGTCCTGCCCTAGAGACTCTGCATTACTTCTCTTATCTCCATGCTCCCTACCATTGTCAGCATTAAACCCAAACTATTTGTCTTATCAACATACACTTGCCATGCTCCTTCCTAAGAAAATCTTTGGATATTCTGGTCATCCACTAGATACACTCTCCCCACCCTAAAAATCGGGTTGTGTACTTCTCCTGCAGGATCTCCCCTCATGCACATCTTTCTTAAGGAAGTGTCCTTGGCCTCACTGAAAAACTCAAAGATCTGTGAATCACCTTCTTCCAATCCCCAGGTACATTTCACTCAAACTTTGTTCAGCACAATTTCATATATCCTATATGATTATAATACCATTTGACTTAATTCATATAATTTCATTTTATAACTAGAATTGAACCCTGTCACATGTTTCAAAAATCAACGCCATATAAAAGGTAAATATTCATGGGTATATATATAAATATATATGTATAATTCAAAATATATTTGATATGAGGATAAAGAGAGCATTTAATTTTTATTAAATATTTTGAATTTTCTTTCTTTAAAAATGTTGGACACTGAATATTTCTAGTTTCTGAAATTTCAAGCAGGACTTTGACAAATTAATTTGTATAAAGGTTTTAAACATGAATGTGTATGTGTTTGTATATTTGTGTGTGGGTTCCAAATAAAAGAATAAAGTTAAGTCATGAATCCTCACCAGTCCATGGATGAAGAAATAAAGGAGGTGAGATATAGATTAAAAAATAATAATAAAACTCAAAGTAACTTCATGTTCCCTATTAAAAAACTTAAAAAGATCACGATATCGATGTGGGGGCAATTAAAATCAAGAGCACATCTCAATCCTGAAACTTTGTTTTTGGGTATACTATTTATTACTACTATACAGGTAAGTTGGAGTCATAGTGATGGTAATTATACATATGGGCCTATATACCTAATCCACCCCTATTAAGAGGGGTGCCCTGGACAGATCTCCCAATTATGGTTTATAATAATCTAACTGTCCAATTTACTGGGCTGTTTGACACCCATGAACAATTAAAGCCTAAAAAAGAAGGGCAATTGATTGATAATTACTCTACAGGAGTGGAAGGCATGCCCATATGTTTTGGAGAGGGAGATCATTGTTTGAAAATACATTATCAATTATGGTTAAGTATTAGAAAAAATGGCACTCATAATCACCATTCCATTTATGCACTTGCAGCACAAAGATTTAGAGGCTATATTTCTCAAAATAAAATTCTAATTCCTGTGGGGATTCCCATGTACCAGGTTCCTTATGTGTACGCTAACAGGCCTGTATTTCCATGAACTGTGTGTTATGGCTCAGAACCACAAGTGTTAGTTAATAATTCCTATAAAATTGTCTATAATTAGGGTCCTATAGGCTCTGCCCATGAAAAGGGCCAGCCGTTCAATTTAAAATGGCATAAAAAGAACCAAAGCATAAATACACATGCAAATAATTCCATTATTTGGCATGGAGGAGGCTTTACACCACCTAACTCTTTCAAGGTGGGTCATCCCCCTCAGCTGCATCTGTGAAAATTAGCCTTGGCCTTCCACACTGTTAGTTCTTGGTGGGGCCACATTTCTAATATAAGTACTAATTATACTTTTACCCTTACTCGTAATAATCCTGAATGGGTTAAAGCTTGTGTACATCTTCCTTATGTTCTATTATTGGGTAATATTTTTTAGAACAATAGTAATAGGGCAATAAAATGTCTAAACAAATGCTCTTTATATACTTGTATTAACAATTCTATTAGTTTCCGAAATACCTCTAGTCTTTACATTTTAAGAGCAAGAATTGGAGTGTGGTTGCCGGTACCAATGAATTGACTTCTATCTTCAAAAGATTGCTGAAAAGGGCAAGAAGATTTATTGGAATGCTAATGGCTGTAATTATAGGTATTATAGCCATAACAGAAACAGTAACTACTGCAAGTATAGCCCTTCAACAAGGAATTCAAACTGCTGACTTTGTGTGAACATGGCAACAAAATTCAGAACAATTATGGGGAAATCAAAAACAAATAGATTCAGAGATACATGAGGAATTAGCAGATTTAAGACAAACTGTTATTTTGTTAGGAGATCAGATTCAAGCTATGAAATTACAAATGAAAATGAAATGTGATTGGAATCAAACATCATATTGTATTACTCCTGTGCTTTACCATACAACTGAGTTTCCTTGGGACTCGGAGAATAAAACATCTTTTGAATCATAATAATTTAACTAAGGAAATCTTACACTTACAACAGAAAATATGTCAAACATTTGAAAACCAATTGCAAGTTATAACTGGTGAACATATTTTGAAAATGTTATAAATGGGTTAAAACAGTTGTATCCTACACAATGGTTACATAAGTCTGTCAAGATCTGTTATGTTCATATGTATAATTGTCTTAATATTGTGTTTTCTATATTGTTTAATCTATAGAAGATTGCAACAACTTGACCAATTAATGCACCAGCAATCTGCTACTACACATATTATGCTTTTACAATTACAAAATAAGGGAAAAATAAAGGAAGAAACAAGGAGCCAGATAAACTTAGACTGGACCAGAAAAATGGGAGCATATTCTTGGAGCTAAACATAGTCAATTGTACGTAGATAATTACTGGTACCTCTAGTCCAACTCGCTGTCTTCAAAATTTTATTTTAAATACGTGATCCCACTCAATTGTGGGTTCATTCAGGATCCCGGGATCTTGGTAATGAGGAGAGAACCTCGAAACCCTTCTCCGACTGGCAGGACGTCCCGCCAAAGTTTTATGGTGGCCTTCGGGATGGGAAAAATTGGGTGTCTCTCCCCATTACCAGACCTGAAGGAAGCAGAGAACAAAGCAGAGACTAAATATAAGACATCTCGGACAAAAGACGTTGAGCTAGTATGAGCAATATACGTTGAGTCTGCGAGATTAAGTATAGTAAAAAATCCTTTTGAGCCTGCGAGATGAGTCTTTGAGACTAAATATAGCACAAGACATCTCGGACAAGATACGTTGAGCCAGTGCAAGCAAGATTCGTTGAGTCAGCTAGATTGGGAAATTGCACAAAAAAGTCTCAGGCAAGATACAGGGCCTAAAGTAAGGACTAGAGGCTAGCCACACTTTAAATATTCTCGGGGAAATTGGGTCTGTAAATAATCCCCTGAGTAGCACTGAAATAAGTTTTAAGAAGGAAAATAAAAAATCTTTTAGAAAACCCTGCAGGTTTATCTAACCAGTTTAATCAATGTCTCAGCCCAAACGTTTATACTTGGACCAAATTAATGTATATTTTAAATCATTTCTTCTCTAGTAACTTCAGTGTGGTGATCATTAGAGCTTTGCTACTCTTATCTGTATAAGGAGGCATTCACGCAGCCCTTGTGTCTCACATTAATAGGGCTTATAAGACCAGCCAAGCCAACAACTTGATTCTGCTTGAAACCCTTGACTCTCGAATGCCTGACCATGGCAGCTTTGCTGGTGGCCAAAGACGGGTAAGACCTTCAGAGGAGGGCAACCTAAGACAGGCACAGTCACCCTGGACAAAAAACAAAAAAGGGGAAGATGTTGGAGAGAATGCTGAGAGTCAGAGCACAAAGGGTTAAGCATTCAGAAAGCATGCTTGCTGGCAGAGACACATTAGTAAATGTCTCCAGGAACACTGCATACAGCAGATATCATTGGGAGGAGGCAGAGTGAAATGAACTCACCACACAGATGTTATTGTCTGTATTCCCTCTGAATTCCCAAGAAAGATAGTCTGGGAACTCACAAACAGGTAGCGCTCTCATGCACCAAACTGAGATATTAGATAGACTAAGCATTTAGGGCTAGAAACAATGTTTATACTTACGCCCCTTGGTAGACTGCCAGAGAAGGCAGTGTTCTTGCTGTAGAAAGAGAAACATGGTGGGAAAGCAAGATGAGGGGGCGCAAATTTATGCACTGTTATAAGCTGAATAAAAGAGAGGGTCAGAGTGATTTCAGGGCTTTTTTGCCTGAGTGACTTGTAGCCCTCTGCTTGATATGCATCAACTTGTCTGACTCTTCCTTTGTGCCACACCCTGACTACAACAATAGAATGGATAAAATAATATGGCCAGCTATATGTTTTTTACAGGAGACTCACCTCAGATGTAAAGACACAGCCAGGATAAAAGTGAAAGTTTAGAAAATAATATTTCATGCAAATAGTAACTAAAACACGGCTGGAGTAGCGATAATAATATGGTACAAAATAGATTTTAAATGCAAAACTGTCATAAGGAATATAAAAGACAGTATATATTTTAAAAGGGGGCAATTCACTAAGAAGTAATAACTACAATGAATATTTATGCACCTAACCTGAGTGCCCCAAGATACATGAGGCAAACACTGGCAAAGGTGAAGGGTGAAATAGACAACTTTACAATAATAGCCAGAGACTTCAATACACCACTCTCAGTATTGGACAGAATAACTAGACAGAGGATAAATTAAAAAAAAATAAAACACACAGAGAACTTGAATAATATAGAAAATGAACTAGACCTAACAGACAGCTATAGATCATTGCACCCCCAAATATCAGGATATTCATTCTTTT
>JAQZBX010032102.1:0-25968 GCA_029593785.1 Cabassous unicinctus | reverse complement strand
TTTTTTTTTTATTTCTTTTAGCAATACATCGTAGTTTTCTTAATACAGGTGTTTTACATCTTGGTTAAGTTTATTCCTAAATATTTGATCCTTTTAGTCGCTATTGTAAATGGAATTTTTTTCCTGACTTCCTCCTCAGCTTGTGCATTACTAATGTATAGGAAATACCACTGATTTTTGCATATTGATCTTGTATCCTGACACTTTGAAATGATTTATTAGCTCTAGAAGCTTTGCTTTAGATTTTTCGGTCCTTCTAGGTATAGGATCATATAATCTATGAATAGCAAAAGTTTTACTTCTTCATTTCCGATTTAGATGCCTTTTATTTATTTTTCTTGCCTGATTGCTCTAGCTAGAACCTCAAGCATTGTACTGTCCAACAGTGGTGACAATGGGCACCCATGTCTTTCTCCTGATCTCAAGCTTTCAGTTTTTCACCATTGAGTACAATGTTAGCTGTGGGTTTTTCATATACGGCCTTTATCATATTGAGAAAGTTTCCTTCAATTCCTTTTTCTGCAGTATTTTTATCTAAAAAGGATGCTGTGTTTTGTCAAATGTCTTTTCTGTGTCACTTTATAGGATCATGTGATTTTTCCTCTTTGATTTATTAATGTGGCGTATTATGCTGATTGATTTTCTTGTGTTGACCCACAGTTGAATGCCTGGTATAAAACCCAGTTGATCATGATGAATAATTCTTTTAATGTGTTGTTGGATTCAGTTAGCAAGTATTTTGTTGAGGATTTTTGCATTCATATTCACTAGGGAAGTAGGTCTTTAATTATTTTTTTAAATAATATCTTTATCAGGCTTTGGTATTATAGTAATATTGGCTTCATAGAATGATTTTGGTATTATTTCTTCTTGTCCAATTGTTTGGAAGAGGTTGAGTAAATTGGTATTAAATCTTTGAATCCTTGGTAGAACTCACCTGTGGAGCTATCTGGTCATGGGTTTTTCATTTTGGGGAGATGTTTGATCATTGTTTCAATCTCTTTATTTGTGTTTGTTTTGTCGAGATCTTCTATTTCTTCTAGGGACAGTGTCAGTTGTTCATCCGTTCCTAGTTATTTTCCCATTTTGTATACAGTGTCTAGTTTGTTGGCATAGAGTTGTTTATAGTATCCTCTTATGATCTCTTTTATTTCTGTGAGGTCAGTAGTAATGTCCCTATTTTCATTTTTTATTTTATTTATTTGCATCTTCTATCTTTTTTCTTTGTCAGTCTAGCTAAGGCTTTGTTGATCTTGTTAATATTCACAAATAACCAACACTTGGTTTTGTTAATTCTCTCTATTGTTTCTTTGTTGTTGTTGTTCTCAATTTCATTTATTTCTGCTCTGATCTTTGTTAGTTTAATTCCCTCAACTTGCTTTGATAATAGTTTGCTGTTCTTTTTCTAGTTTTTCCAGCTTTGTATTTAAGTCACTTATTTTAGCTTTTTCTTCTTTTTTAATGTAAGCATTTAGGACTATAAATTTGTCTCCTAGCACTGGCTTTGCTGCATTCCATAGGTTCTGATATGTTGTGTTCTTGTTTCCATTTGACTTGAGTTATTTATTGATTTCTCTTGCAATTTTTTTTAACCCTTGATTATTTAAGAGTGTGTTGTTTAATCTCCGTATATTTAAGAATTTTCCCTTTTTCCATCTCTTGTTGATTTCCAACTTTATTCCATTATGATCAGAGAAAGTGCTTTGTTTAATTCATTCTTGTTGAATTAATTGAGATCTGCTCTGAGACCCAATATATGGTCTATCTTGGAGAATGATCCATGAGCACTTGAGATTGTATATCCTGCAGTTTTGGGGTGCAATGTTCTGTATATATCTTTTAGGTTTAGTCCATTTATCATATTATTCAAGCTCTCTGTTGTTTTATTGATCCTCTGCCCAGATATTCTATCCAATGATGAGAGTGGTGTATTGAAGACTCCAAATATTATTGTAGAGACATTTATTACTCCCTTCAGTTTTGCCAGTGTTTGCCTCATGAAACTTAGGGCACCCTGGTTAGATGCATATACATTTATGATTTTTATTTCTTCCTCATGAATTGCCCCTTTTATTAATATATAATGTCCTTCCTTGTCTCTAATAATGGTTTTGTTTTGAAGTCTATTTCATTGAATATAAGTATAGCTACTCCACCCCCCACCCCACCCCCCTTTTTTTTTTGGTTACTGCATACATGGAATATTTGTTTTTCCAATATTCCACTTTCAATCTTTTGGTATCCTTGGGTCTAAGGTGAGTCTCTTGTAGACAGCATATAGATGGTTCATATTTTCTTATCCATTATGCAAGTCTCTTGCTTACAAACTCTCTCAGTTTCTGTTTATCTGTGAACATTCTAAACTCATCCTCACTTTTAAAAGACTTTCTTGCTGGATATAAGATTCTTGGCTGGCTGTTTTTCTCTTGCAATATCTTAACTATATCATACCACTCTCTTCTTGCCTCCATGGTTTCTTATGAGAAATGGGCACTTAATGTTATTGGTATCCCTTGTAAATATGCATCGCTTTTTTCTTGCTACTTTCATAATTCTCTCTTTGTCTTTGTCATTTGACATTCTTATTATTGTTTGGAGTTGGTCTCTTTGGATTTATTTGGATGGGAGTACATTGTGTTTCTTGGACATAGATATCTATATCCTTCAATAGTGTTTGGAAATTTTTTACCATTATTTCTTCAAATATTCCTTCTGCTCCTTTTCCCTTGTCTTCTCATTCTGGGACACCCATGACATGTATGTTTGCACATCTCTTGCTATCATTTAGTTTCCTGAGACCCTGTTCAAATTTTTCCATTCCTTTCTTCATCTGTTCCTTGCTTTCAGAGGCCATGTGTTCAAGCTCACAGATCCTTTCTTCTGTTTCCTCCAATCTGCTGTTATATGCCTCTAGTGTATTTTTTAATTTCATTTATTGTGCCTTTCATTCCCATAAGATCTGCTATTTTTCTATGTATGTTTTCAACTTCTTATTTTTACTCACCCAGTGTCTTCTTAATATCCTTAATCTCTTTAGACACCTCATAGAATTTATTAAGATTTGTTTGAACATCTATGTTTGGTTGTCTGAACTATTTAGGTCATTGGAGGCTTATCTCATTCCTTTGGGACATATCTTCCTGTTTCTTGGTATAGATTGTAACTTTTTGTTGGTGTCTTTTCATCCGGCTTGTTAAATGTATTTATTCTGGATGCAATTTCCCTCTGTAGCTTAGGGCTTTATTGCTATTTATCCCTTGTGGGTTATGTAGTACGAGCTGAGGATGTAATAAATACTGTAAGCTGTGGAAGCTGAAGTTGCCCACATTGTCCCAGGAAAGCATGATGCTTCTCCCACCTTTCTCCTCTGCTAGAAGTAGTGTCAGAGCCACAGCCATGTGAAATAATCCAAGTCACGCAGGTCAAGACTTTCTGTAGTTGGCCAGAAAGATTGATGAAACTTCATGCTCCTTCTTCTCTTGCCTGGGGCAGGGATAGAGCTGCAGTTCTGGGCCACAATCTATGCGTGCATGTCGAAAATGACTACAATTGCCCAAGTAGACTGATGTAGCACTGGGCCCCTCCTCCCCTGCCAAGGGTGGGGATGGACCCTCTGGAATGCCCAACAATCTAATCTTTGTGGGCTGAATGTGCCTGCAGTTGCCCTGAGAGGCTGAGGGAGTACTGTCCCTTCTGCCCTTTAGGGGGTGGGGATGGAAACACAGGCCCCCAGCAGTTCAGTCCATGTAGACCAAAATTGCCTGCCATTGCCCAGAGAGGCTGAGAAAACACCAGCCTCCTCCTATCCTATTGAAGCATGGGGATGGAGCTACAAATGCCCCAGTATCTAGTCTGTGTGGACTGAAAGCACCTGCATTTGACCAGAGAAGCTGAAGAAACACCACACCCTCCTATCCTAGGACATGGAGGAGTGGAGATGGAATCAAATGTACTCAACAAACCAGTTTGTGTGGGCTGAAAGAACCTGCAGTTGCCAGAAGAGGCTGGTGCAGTTGCCCCAGCTTCCTTCCTGTTGAAGATTTGGCTGGAGCCTAGGCTAGGGCTTCAATCTGATCTGGATGGAAAGAAGCAGGTCCCTGCCTTCACTATGATTGTCAATTAGCCCTGCTTCTTCTCATACTGGAGGCCGAGTTAAAATGGCACCTACTGGCTTTTTTCCAACCTGGATAAGTTCAAACTTTAGCTGTTCTGAGGATTATACTTTAGCTAGCTGAATTTTTTAATCAGTAGCTCAAGTTGGTGGCCAACCATCTCTTCCTCCCCCATTTTTTGGGAAAGGAGTTTCCAACTCCAGCCACAGAATAGCTCCCGAAGTGGCCTGCACTGCCAGTGGAGGATAGGCACTGGCTTGTGTGGCATGGAGTGCTCTACTCATGCATCTTCACTGCAGATGGGCAGTCTCCCCCTTCCATTCTTTCAAGTATGTTGCAGGATGCTCTTCTGGTCTCTTGGGTTCCCCAAACAGTTGCTTTAGATAGCTTTGTTTAGATTACTAACTGCCCTGTAGGATGAGCTGACTCTTGGAACAACTTACTCAGCCCCCATCTTGCCCCATCTCATCTTATTTCATTTTTTAAGATTACTTTGTTGTATAGAGGATGAACTACAGTTAAAAGTATAGATTTATTTTCAGAATATATATATATTTTTTTCTGTTGTTTCTGTGTACCTACCCAGATATGCATCAAGAAAGTATTGTTCTTCATGTAATCTAAAATTAGTATGACAAGTATGAAAAACCCACTGGTAGTAAGTTGATTTTTATGGTGTGTAGAATTTCAAAAAAGGACCATATCATTTCTTATCACTAAAAATGCCTCTGTACACAAGGTGATGGAAATACTGGCAGAAGGTAAGTTTGTTTCAGAGAAAATGGCATCAAGGCTACTATAACTATTAAGATAAGCATAGCTGTGACTTAACAGATTTTAATAAGTGGGTGACAAATAAGATACTGTGAATGTCCTAGTCTCCCTACCCCACCATCCCCTGCACACATATCAAAAACTATGGAGGCTAGAAAAGAGTGGAAAACATTTTATTAAAGTTGTGAAAGAAAAAGAAAAAAGTCAACTGTGCTGCTTTGAGTCCTTTGTGGACCCCTGAAAATCCTGTTCTAAAAGCAAACCCATTCCTGTGCCTGTAAACCCATTGTAGATAAGATCTTTTGATTAGATCACTTCAGCTAAGGGCCTGTGATTAGATTGAGGGACTCAGGGTGGGTCTTAATTTTCTTACTGGAGTCCTTTATAAACAGAGGACTAAAAAGCAGCAGACACAAGAAAAAAGCTTCAGAGAGGGAGAATTCCTGAGGCCTGGAGGCTGGAATCAGTGGGGCACAGAGGCATGGAAAGAGATCCCTGAGAAGCTGAGGTAGAAGGGCCAGAGAGAGCAAGAAACTGAAGCAACAAGGCCCAGAGAAGAGGAGAGAGATGAGTTGATAGTGCCATGTGCCTGATTGTCAACAGCTGAGCTCAGAGAGAAAATTAGTCTGGAGGAGGAGGCAAAGACCAGCAGAGTCACCATTGTGTCTTTCCATGTGGCAGGAGCCCAGGATCACCAACAGGCAACCTTTGGTGAGACAGAATCCCTCATGATGCCTTTATTTGGACATTTTCACAGCCTCAAAATTGTAAGTTTTTAACCTAATAAATTCCCATTTCAAAAACCAACCCATTTCTGGTATATCGCATTGGCAGGATTTAGTAAACAAAAATATCAACCAAGAATTTTATATCAGCAAAACTAATTTTCAATATAGACATTGAAATAAGGTTACTCAAATAAAACAAATGGACTTGTCATCAAATGACCTGGATTACAAAAATTCTAAAGGAATCTCTTTAGGCTGAAGTGAAATAAAAACAGCTGGAAACTTGAATCTTCAGGAAAAAATGAAGTACATAAGAAATGCTAAATATTTGATTAAATATGAAAGACATTTTTCTTTGTCTTTTAAATAAAAATGATAGTTTCAATAAAAATTACAGCATTGTTTTATGGAGTATAGTATATGTATGTGTAATATACATGAAAATTTTAGTAAAATGAAAGATGGGAAAAGGTAAAATGAACCTATTTGGTGAAGTGATAAAGTATGGTTCTAATTAGATTATGAAAATTTAAGTATGAAAAATGTAACAATCATTGAATATGCAAAAGATATAGCTAAAATGTCAAAAGACAAGTTAAAATGGAAATTGTAAAAATATATTTAAATAATCCAAAAGGAGGTGAGAAAGGAGGAAAGGGGAAACAAAAAAAGCAGAGGGAAGAAACCTAAAGATAGTTCTAAGCCCAGCAAGCAAAGACCATTAAATGGTAATGGACTAAATATTTTTCCAAAATAGACAAAAATCATGATCTGACTACATGCCTTATACAATAATTACACCTTAAATATGAATCTACAAGTAAAATGGATAAAAAAAATATGCCATGCAAACAGTTAGCTGGTAACTTATCAACATGGCAACATAAGACAACCCTGGAAAATTTTCCCCTTAGAATCAACTAATAAAAGTACTAATCCAATTTGCTTGGAACTTTGGAGTATGATAAAGACTGGATAAGGGCTCCACAAATGCCTAATCAAAGTAAAAGAAAAGAAAACACCAAAACCAGGTAAGAGATTTATATCTTAGACCTGCCAGTCTGGACTTCTGCTCCTCACTCGGTCCCATGCAGCTCAGGAGTCACACAGAGGCAACACAACCTGAGTCCTTCTTACCCCAGATGTAAACCATAGAATCATTCACAGCAGCAAGTTAGAATCCCACCCATATCCAGGCACAGGGACCCAAGATTGCAGACTCAGGGTAGAACACAAGCAGCTGAGGAGTGCCATGTGCAAAAGTTCCCCCAGGGATAAAAGGGACCATGCCAGAATGGTTGGCAAGAGGTGCATACACTCAATCCAGTCTCTGTTTTCTGGACCACCTAAATGCAAATTGTACCTTTCTGGATTGAAACCATCTAGATCCCTGGGCTAGTATACCGTAATGGGGAAGAAACAGAGGCAGAAAAACCTCATGGAATAAAAACAAAATGGGGGTGGGGGGAATTGAACTGTTGTAAAATGGGTTGGGTTCAATGACTAAAGAATATAATAAAGAGGGCATTAAGTTAAGGAAAGAATTTCAACAAATCATTAGAGCTAGAAAGAAAAGTCTGCCTAAAAACAAATAGAACAGATCAAGATTCCCAGAGAAAGAACAGAGGAAAGGGAGCTTTCTCCTAGAGTTGAAACAATTGCACATAAAAAGGCAATCTTAAAAATTGTATTGCATATCCTGTGCAAGAATCAAGTGCAGAAGAACTGGGAAAATAAGGAGAGTTAAACATGGGCTACCAATCAACAATAAAACCCTAGGCTAGTGGGACAGACTAAACTTCAGAGTTAACACATCAAGAAAATCAGACCTTAGAAATCAGGAAAAAATTACAAGCCATACTAAGAACAGGAAGATATGGCTCAGTCAAGGCAACAACTTAAAACTTCAGAGAAGACATATGGAACAAGTAATCACAGAAATTCAAACAAATCTCCTAAATCAGTTCAAGGAAATGAAGAAAAATATGGATAGAAATAAACTGATGGTGGATATAAAGCTGATGAACATTAAGAAGACATTTTATGAGCATAAAGAAGAATTTGAACATTTAAAAGATGCATAACAGAAATTATGGGAGATGAAAGGCACAATAATGGGGATTTAGTAAAGCTAGAGGCATACAACAGTAGATTTGAACAGGAAGAAGAAAGAATCAGCAAACTTGAAGACAGGACAATCTGAAACCATACAGTCAGAAGAACAGATAGAGAAAAGAACTGAAAAAATAATCAGTGTCTCGGGGACTTGAGCGACAGCATGAAGTGTACAAACATATATATCATGGGTGTCCCAGAAGGAGAAGAGAAGGAAAAGGGGGCAGGAAGAATATTTGAGGAATTAATGACAGAAGATTTCCCAACTACTAAGAATGACATAAATATACATGCCCAATAAACACAATGTACTCCAAACAGAAAAACACTAATAGACCTACTCTGAGACATACTACACTAATCAGAATATCAAAAGCCAAAGATAAAGAGAAAATTGTGAAAGCAGCAAGTGAAAAGCAATTCACTGGATAGAAGGGATCCTGAATAAGACTAAGTGCTGATTTTTCATCAGAGACCATGGAGGCAAGAAGGCAGTGGTATGATATATTTAAGGTACTAAAAGACAAAAACTGCCTGCCAAAAATTCATTAACCAGCAAAACTGTCCTTCAGTTTGAGGGAGAGTTTTAAATATTCACAAATAAACAGAACCAGAGAGAGAGATTGTCAGGAAGAGACCTGCCCTACAAGAATTATAAAAGGGAGGTCTGCAGGTTGAATGGAAAATACAGGAGACAGTGGCTTGGAGTAGTATGAATAAATTAAGGGAGAACTAGATACCTCTACAGTAATAGCTGAAGACTTCAGTGCACCATTCTTATCAATAGATATAACATCTACATAGAATATCAATAGGGAAACAGAACTTGAATAATGTGATATATGAGCTAGATCTAACAGACATATACAGGACATTGATCCCCCAAACAGCAAGATACACATTCTTCTCAAGTGCACATGCTTCATTCTCCAGGATAGACCACATATTGGGTCACAAAATAAGTCTCAATAAACTTTAAAAGATTGAAATTATACAAATCAGTTCCTCTGACCCCAAAAGAATGAAGTTGGAAATCAATATCAGGTGGAGAACTTGTAAATCCACAAATACATGGTAGTTAAATAAAACATTCTTAATCAATAGGTCAAAGAAGAATTTAAAAGGGAAATTGACAAAAATCTTGAGATGAATGAAAATGAAGGCACAGCATATCAAAACTTATGGGATGCAGTGAAGGCAGAGCTGAGAGGAAAATTTATATCCATAAATTCTTACATTAAAAAAGAAGAAAGAGCTCAAGTCAAAGACCTAAAACCTAACTGCACACCTGAAGGAACTAGAAAAGAAAAGTAAACAAAACCCAAAGCAAGCCAAGGAAAGAAATAACAAAGAGCAGAAATAAATGAAATAGAGAATTTAAAAATAGCATTAACAAAATCAAAAGTGGCTCTGAAGTGATCAATAAAATTGACAAATCTTTAGCTATATTGATAAAGAAAAAAAGAGAGAAGACATGAATAAATAAAATCAGAAAGGAGAGGGGGGAAAATTACTACTGATCCCACAGAAATGAAACAAATAATAAGAGAATACTATGAACAGCTGTATGCCAACAAGTTAGCCACCCTAGATGAAATGGACAAATTCCAAGAAATACATGAATAATCTATACTGGCTCTAGAAGAAATAGATCTCAACAGACCAATTATAAGCAAAGAGATTGAATCAGTCATCAAACAACTCCCAACAAATTGAAAAATCCAGGACCAGAAACTTGACAGGTGAATTCTACTAAACAATCCAAGAAGAATTAATACCAATCCTGCTCAAACTCTTCCAAAAATTGAAGAGGACAGAACATTACCTAATTCATGCTAGGTGACTGTTTTAGCTTGCCAAAGGGCTGCAAATGCAAAGTACCAGAAATGGACTGGCTTTTATAATGGGAAGTTTATTAGGGGTAAAAGCTTACAGTTCCAAGGCTATGAAATCTCCAAATCCAGGCATAATCAGAGGTGCTTTCTCACCTAAGTCAGCTACTGTTGATCTTGTCATTCAGCCATGTGGCAAAGCAAGATGGCTGCCGATCTCTGCCAAGGATATGCTTTCCCCTCCATAATCTACTATCTCCCGTAGCTCACCTGTGGACAACCAGGCATAGTGTTTGTCTATTACTGGGCCTCCTCTCTCAGTCTCAGCTGCTCTTCTTTCTTCCTGAATTCAGCTCCAAGCTATCAAGCAGATTGCTCATCTTTCCCTGGGCCTCAGCTCTCTGAGTCTCTCTGGGGCTTCTCTCCTTGCAGCTCGGCTGTGGGCAAAGCTGGAGTCCTTTCTCTCACATTGCAGGATCAAATTATGCCAGCTACCTTTTCCTGTGTATATCTCCATTTATATCAGACCCAGCAAGAGGGCGGAGACTCAACCTGAATCATGCCTCACTGATATAGTCCAAAGTAAAGGGTCTTGCATCCACAGGAATGGATTAGATCAGAAACATAATCTTTCTCTTTTTTGAGATTCATAAAAGAAATTCAAACTGCCACAGTGGCCAAGATCACCTGTGATGGTTAGGCTAATGTGTCAACTCAGCCAGGTAATTGTGCCCAGTTGTTTGGTCAAGGAAGCACTGGGGTCATTATAATACAAGGACATTTATGGACTTTAATCATCGGTGAGTTGATTGCATAGCTGGCTTATTACATCTACAATCAAGCAAGGAGTTTGCCATCAGCAATGAGTGACGTTTTATCCAATCAATCAAATGCCTTGAAAGGGGAAGTGATTTCAGTATTCTGAGAGAATTTTCCAGCTGGACTTTGAACAGCCAACATCTCCTGGGAACTCATCAAGGACCTTCATCAGAACCCGGGTTTGCAGCCTGCCTGTAGAATTTGGACATGTGCATCTCCACAGTCACATGAGAGAATTTTATAAAATCTCGTACTATTTACAGATATCTCCCATCAATTCTGTTTTCCCTACAGAACCCTGACTAATACATCACCCTAATACCAAACCCAGATAAAGATAATACAAGAAAAGGAAATCACAGACCAATTTATTTTATGAATATAGATGCAAAAATCCTCAACAAAATACTTGCAAATTTAATCCAAAAGCACATTAAAGAATTATATACCATGATCAAGAGGGATTTATTCCAGGTCTGCAAGGCTGGTTCAACATAAAGAAATCAAATACTGTAATACACCACATTAACAAAACAAAGGGTAAAAACCACATGATCCTTTCAGATGTTTTAGAAAAGGCATTTGACAAAATACCCGTCTTTTTTCTGATAAAAACACTTAGAAAAATATGAAAAGAAGGAAACATCCTCAACATGATATAAGGCATATATGAAAAACCTACAGCTAGTGTCATAGTCAATGGTAAAAACTGAAAGCTTTCCCTCTAAGATCTGGAGCCAGACAAGGATGTCCAGTGTCACCACTGTTATTCAATACTGTACCAGAAGTTCTAGCAAGAGCAATCAGGTGAGAAAAAGAAGTAAAATGCATCCAAATTGGAAAGGAAGAAGTAAAACTCTCACTATTTGCAGGTAACATGATCTTCTCCATAGAAACCCACAAAAATCTACAAAAAGCTACTAGAGCTAATAAATGAACTCAACAAAGTGGCAGGATCAACACAAAAATCAGTAGTGTTTCTATACACTAATAATGAGAAATCTTAGTAGGAAATCAAGTAAATTTCCATTTACAATAGCTACTAAAATAATCAAATATCTTGGAATAAATTTAAGGATATACAGGATTTGTACACAGAAAACTACAAAACATTTGCCAAAAGATATCGAAGAAGACCTAAATAAATGGAAGGACATTCCAAGTACATGGATTGGATTAGTGAATATTGTTATGATGCCAATTATACACAAAATGATTTACAGATTCAATGCAATCCCTATCAAAATTCCAATAGCCTATGTGCATAAGTGGAAAAGTCAATTATCAAATTTCTTTAGAAGAGTAAAGGGCAAAAAATAGTGAAAACCATTGTGAAAATCAAATATGAAGTTGGAGAACTTGTATGCCCTGATTTTAAAGCATATTACAAAGCTATGGTGGTCAAAACAGCATGATACTGGCACCAGGATAGATATATAGATCAATGGAATCAGATTGAGAGTTCACAGATAGACCTTTATGTCTATGGCCAATTGATTTTTGACAAGGGTGCCAAGTCCATTCAATTAGGAAAGAATAGTCTGTTCAGCAAATGGTGCTGGGAGAACTGAATAGCCATATGCAAAAAAATTTAAGGAGGACCCCTACCTCATACCATATACAAAAATTAACTCAAAATGGATCAAAGACCTAAACATAATAACCAGGATTATAAAATTCCTAGAAGAAAACATCGGGAAGCACCTTGTGTTGAATAATGCTCCCAAAACATACACAATAGAAGAAATAATAGATAAATAGGACCTCATAAAAATTAAGAACTTTTGTGCATTAAAGACTTTCATGAAGTAAAAAGACAACCTACCAATGGGAAAAAATATTTGGACACTATATATTCAATAAGGGTTTACTATCCAGAATATATAAATAAATCCTGTAACTCAACAATGAAAAGACAACCCAGTTAAAAAAATGGGCAAAAGACTTGAATAGACATTTCTCCAGAGAAGATATACAAATGGCTTAAAGCTCATGAAATGATGATCCACATCTTTAGCTTTTAGGGAAATGCAAATCAAATCCACAATGAGGTTCCATTTCACACCCATTAGAATGGTTATTATTTAAAAAAATTGCAAATGTTGGAGAGGATGCAGAAAAATAAGAACACTCGTTCATGGCTGGTGGGAATGTAAAATGTTGCAGACATGGTGGAGGACATTTGGGCATTTCTTCAGGAAGCTAGTTATAGAGTCATACATGACCCAACAATCCCACTACTAGGTATACACCCAGATGAATTGAAAGCAGGAACTCGAACAGATATTTGCACAGTTCATAGCAGCATTCTTCACATTTGCCAAATGATCAAGCAACAAGCAATGAATGGATAAACAAAATGAGGTATATACATGCAATGGAATATTCTTTAGCATTAAAAAGGAATAAAATTCTGGTTCATGCAACAATATAGCTGAACCTTTAAGACATGCTGAATGAAATAAGCCGGACACAAAAGGACAAATTTTTTATGATCTCACTGATATGAAATAATTAGAGTAAGCAAAATCATAGAGTCAGAATCTAGAATATAGCTTACCAGGAACAGGGTTGGGGTTCTAGAAAGTTTAGTTAATACTTAAATGGTACAGAATTTCTATTTGGGTTGATTGTAAAGTTTTGGTAATGCATGGTGGTGATGGTAGCACAACATTGTAAGTGTATCCACCAGTACTGAATTATATATGTGAATGTGACTAAAAGGGAAAATTTTTGTGTCATATATATGTTACTAGATTAAAAATAAAAACAGTAAACATAGGAAGGTTATAGTGCATATATTATTATAATATTAAGTAGAGTATGTAATAAATTTTGTCTTTAAGGGACTTTCCATATGATAAGAAGGTCAATACATTAGCAATATATAACGATTATAAATTGTTATGCACCTAATAATAGAAGTAAAATGCATGAAGCAAAATTGTCAGGAAATAGAATATTTCATAATTATAGTTGAAAATTTTAACACTTTTTTCTCAGCAGGTTGTAAAAAGTATATAAAACATCAGCAAAAAACAGATCTGTGCAATACATCAACTTCCTTGCCTAAGTTATTGTCCTAAGATACTACCCCTAATAACTTCAGATTACATATTCTTTTAAATGCATTTGATATAATCACCAAGGTGGACCATACCCTGAGCAATAAAACAGGTACCAATTAATCTAGAGGATTTGAGATTATAAAGAATATGTTTGTTTATCACAATTGAAGGAGAATTAGAAGTACTGGGTATCATGTTCAACAGCAATATTGTCAAATAGAGGTTTCTGTGATGGTGGAAACATTCCATAATTACACTGTCCAATACAGTAGCTATAAGGCATATGTAGCTGCTAAGCAGTTGAAATGTGGCTGGTGTGCCTGAGGACCGAAAATTTGAAATTTATTTATTGTTAATTTATGTTTTAATTTAAAAAGCTATGTGTAGCTAGTGGTTACTGTACTGGAGAGAGCAGTTCTAGATAGCATATGAATGCTCTTCTTCAATATGAATATGATCAGTTCTATTCTCCATATATATGAGTGTTGCGTTCTTTTAATAAAGTTATGAATTTCATTATTACTTTTCCAACTCCTCAAGTGACCAAACTCATCAATGGAAGGTTCAAAGTAATAGCTACTGTTATTAAGTTGGATAATACCAACCAACAAATTTGTAAGCCAAATTTCGAGTGAGTGCCTGCTTTATATGTCAATTAGTTGTATGAATAAGTGCAGATTATAACAAAAAGGAGAATCAACTTCCAATATATCCACGTGGAAAGCACTATGGACCTGTGCCCCAATGAAAACAATGAAAATTATTTTAAATGGTCCTAAGGGCATATAGCAAATAAAGAAACATATGTACAAGAAAATCTACTCAAGTTTTTTCTGTAGATTTGCATTTTGCTGTCTCTTCAAAAACAGAAAAATGGAAATTATATCTCAGGCTGGTAAAGCCAAGAACACAGGGATCCTTTTCCCCCAGCTCAAAGCCAGAGGGGTATTTTTGTGGAAGCAACATGACGGTAGCATATCACATCGTGTCCCAGCTACCTGTGCTAAGACTCAGTTCCATGAGTGTGGTCAAGTGGTAGGGGATTCCTTCTTCCACCTGTGCATATTTGTGATGTGGAAACTCTAACTTGAGGACAGCACCACTCAGAATACCAGGACTCTAATTGTCTTAGTCTATGCCTGGATAGGTAAACAAAGAAACCTGAGGCCACTGCCCTGTGGTGGTTTGAAACTGTATGTATCCCAGAAAAAAACATGTTCTCAAACTTCATCCATTCCTGGGGGTGAGAAATCATAGGAAGTAGGACCTTTTGATAAGGTCACTTCAGCTAAGGTGTGGCCCACCTCAATCAGGATAGGTCTTAATCCAATTACTGGAGTCCTTTATAAGCAGAAAGAAATTCAGACAAATAGAGAAAAAATCACAGAGGTAGCAGCCAGAAACTGAAATCAATGGAACCTGGAAGAGAAGGGAGAGGCCAGAAGAGACTGCGATGTGCCTTGCCATGCGACAAGCCAAGGACGAAGGAAAACCTGCAGCCAGCCCCAGAATGCCAGTCTTTGGAAGAGAGCATCGCTTTGATGATGCCTGGATCTGGATTTTCTTTTAGCTTCAAAATCGTGATCATATAAATTCCCATAGTTTCAGCAAACCCATTGCGTGGTATTGCGTGGTATCCCCAACCCAGCTCCAAAATGTGCTCAAACATTTTGCCTGGGGGTAGAAGCAAGCCTTAAAAGAAACCTCAAGAATATTCTTTCAAAGGAGATCAGATTAGATTGTATGTCTGTTGAACATTTTGTGCCCTAGCACATTGCTGGAACACAATAGATCACAAGTGACAACAATCAGTGCAGCTTAACAGCTGGGTGGGGTCAGAGATAGATGTAGTCAAAGACAGCCCTGACAAAAACCACGTCATCCCAGCCTGACTGTGGACATACCCAAGGCTGTGCCCCCTTAAAAAACTTCAGAGGCTTAACACTGTTGGGAGGATGCGGGAGGATATACTTCACTAAAATGAACTATTCAGTCACTAAATAAATAATCATATTATAACAAGCCTGGGGGGGAGGGGGTAGTACCCAGAATAGCTACAATATGTTATCTAAAATGCCAGGTCTCAAACAAAAAATTATGAGACTGGTACAATTTTTTAAAAATTTAATATCAGAGTATTTACACTCAACAGCACTGATCCATGGGTATTTTTGATAAGAAAGTACTGTCTGCTCTCTATCCCTACAATTTTGTACAGACTGGGAAAATGCACGGTTCATAAGGTTTATAAGTTAAATCTGTTGCTCTTACCTTGGACTAAATTATAACCTATTTCCCCAGTGTAACAGAGCAGACTCATTTATAATTTCCCTACACATGATTCTTCTTCCCTTTTATTTGAACATATACTTAGCATTGTATCTGTTAAATATATATCACAGAGACTTAAATCTTCAGTCTGTTCACATGCCTTTTGAGCACTGAATCTCAACAGAGTTGCAGCCAACACCTATTCTTTAGTTCATTGGACTAACCCAGGGCAACAAACAGAATGATGATGATGGACAACCCCCATCCCAAAAAACAGAGAATATCTACAAATGCAAGCAAGACAGTTCCATCCATCTGCCCCATAAGATCTAATCCCCCTCTCAGACGGAAGCAGAGTGGGCATCACCATCCCCAAATTCTCAAGGTTGAGGACTGAACAAACACAAAAGGAGAATGCAACCATGGACCAAAGTACGCTTACTATTGTAGTAATTAAAGAACTTGTAACATTGATGTAAAGAGAGTGGTTACCAGAGGGGTGGGAGAGGGAAGAATAGGTATAGCTTGGGGCATTTTGGGGACACTGGAGTTGTTCTGCATGATATTGCAATGACAGATACAAGCCATTATTATTCACTTTGTCAAAACCTATGAAATTGTGCAGTGCAAAGTGTAAACCATGGATAAACTATAGTTTACATTATGGTTAGTAACAATGCTTCAATATTTATTCAATTTTAACAAATGTGCCACACTATTGTAACATGTTATTAATAGGGGAAAATGTGGGAGGAGAAGAGGGTGGGTGGGGTATATGGGAATCCCCTATATTCTTGATATGACATTTATGTAATCTAAAGCTTCTTTAAAAATAAAGAAAAAAAGAAGTTATTTACTCAAGATGTTGGTTCAACAGGAAAGTTTTATTTTCACAGTCATCTGCAGTAATTAGCACTGAATTATTAATTAATTGGCTGCTTTTTAACATTTTATAGAATGTATAGATTCACAAGAATATCTTACTAAAAACAATAACTGTAATAATATCTCCTGTATACTGCCCTAAACAAACATGATTAGTGAAATATCATTTAGATTTTCTTTACTCTTTGCTTTAGGCTAATAGCATTTTATGGACTCTTGGAAGCATTATTTTTTGAGTGAATATATAATCTTGAATATTTTAAGAATGTCATACAACTGTTCTTTAGATATCAATGATATACATATTTTTCCAGGAGCACTGTTGTTTCTAGAGTCTTAATTAAATATGAACTATCAAAATTTAAGTGGCAAAAATACATTGGCATTCTGAATAATACCAGAAAATATGGAAATGCTATTTCCAGAATTATTTCTGCAGCAAAATTTAATATATTACAGATCTAAAATGGTCTGACCTTAAAGGATTAATTCTTTATATGTAATTATATATAAACATATAAATTAAAAGGATGCTTCTTAATTAATTCCAGATTACCCAATAGTTAAGTAGGATTAGAGAATGACAGAAAAATACATTTCAAATGTGTGTGATAATTCTACAAGAAATTTTAAATTTTTTTTAGCTAATTCTATATCTAAAAATCAATTTTACACAGTTCAGTGAAATGGCTACCTACATAGTCTCATGCACAGTTGAATCTTAACATGGTTGCTATTTGAATACTTTCAACCTGAAACGTAAGTTTGAAAGTGGGTTTCATTTTTCACATTTTCATTTGACTTAGATATATTTATGTACTTATTGATAAAGATTTCAATATAAAAATGATATGTTGGTACTAGGCAGATATAATTAATAAACTCAAAAATACTGTAGGGAAGAACAGGGACTTAATTTGTTGACTCAACTACCTGCTCTGTATAATCTCATTTTATTTTTTGCTGTTCTTTCCACCCATAATCCGTATTATCTTAACATTACATTGTTGAGAGGGCAACTAAAAGGCATGTTCTGTGAAAGGAAACACTGTGTGGTCATCCTACAGGTCAACCTCAAAGTTGACAGTGTTAGGGAGCATCTAAGATTGTCCCCAGTGATCCCTGCCTCCTGGTGTTCATACCCGGGTATAACCCCCTGCCCTTGAATATGGGCTGGACTTAGTGACTCATTTCAAATGCATAGAATACAACAAAAGCGTGCGATGTCACTTCTGAGATTAGGTACAAAGACTGTGGCTTACGTCTTGGTTGCTCTATCTGACCTTTTTCTCACTTGCTTTGAGGGAAGCCAGCTGCCATGTTGTGAGCTGAGGTATAGGGAAGCCCATATGCAGAGGAACTGAAGTACAACTCAGGCTAACAGCCAGAGAGGAATTGAGACCCTAAAGTCAACAGCCCACAACGAACTGAGTCCTGCCAATAACCATGACATCCTCCCCTACTTGAACCATAGCTTGTGTGCAGCTTCATGAGCGACCTTGAGTCAGAGACATCTAGAAATGTCCTGACCCAGGCAAAGTGTGAGATAATAAATGTTTGTTGCTTTAAGCCACTGAATTTTGGGGTAATTTGTTATGCAACAATAAAGAATTAATACATAAAATATAATGTATACTGATTTGCCTCAAGTGCTAACTATAAGTCTGTTCCTTGATTTTTCTAAATCAATACTTATTATGTTGGATTTTTACCCAGTGGCATTTCTTAACGTGTATCATCATTTTCTGCCAGCTGCATAAAGAAATGTTCCCTTTGATTGAGCCAAAGTTGCCTGACTCAGTTCTCAAGAAATTAATATTATCTTTCATACTCTTCTATCAAGATCTTGCTCAAATATAATTTCCATTATGAATCTTTTCCCAGCTTTTAAAGGGCTTGCTATTTCATTTCCTTAACACTTTGAGCATAACTCTATCATTAACATTTATCATACTGTCCCTCATTTTTGAGTTTTTGAATTTTGCTGCCCTATAAATTTGTGAGATCTTTATGGGAAAACCAAGCTCTTATATCTCTGTATATCCCAGATGCTTATTGTATCTCTCGATCATGGAGCAGGAACACAGTAAATGCTGAATGATTAGGTGCCACTTAGGTTGTCCGTTTGCTGTGTGTTCTTCTGTGTCTGCTTGTCTTCTCTTTAGGCAGCACCAGGAACTAATCCTGGGACCTTCCTGAGTGGGAGGGAGGCACTCAATCTCTTGTGCCACCTCAGCTCCCTCGTTTGCTATTTCTTATTGTCTCTCCTCTGTGTCTCTTTTTGTTGCATCATCTTGCTGCACCAGCTCTCTGCTGGGGCCAGCACTTTTGCACAGGCCAGCACTCCTGCGCAGGCCAGCTTGCCTTCACCAGGAGGCCCTGGGGAATCGAACCCTGGATTACCACATAGTAGACCAGAGCCCAATTGCTTTAGCCACATCTGCTTCCCACCCATATAACTTTTATTAACTAAAATTTCCTTCTTTGAACCTCCTGGGGGGAGGCAGGGAACAGAACTGGCTAGATAATTTTTTTTTATGTTTTAAAAAATTAAATTTACGAATATTTTCTCCATTGTACAAAGTTCTTCCAGCTCCACCCATCCCATCAATGTTCACATTTCTTGTGTTTTTAAAATCCCAACTATATTTATTTTTTAAATCATAAAATAGATATATTTTTTGTTCATATTTAAAAATATTTACAGGGGCAGAGAGAGACCAGGGTTCCTCGGCTGAGGTCAGGGCTAGTCCGTGCAGGGGGACTAGGGTGACAGAAAGAGGTGGCAGTAGCTCCTCTGGGTGGCAGGTGACAGCGGGCAGCTGTCTTCCGCCGACAGGTACTGGCTGTGGGTTGTGGGTGAGGACGGGTAGGGTCTGAATCCGTGTTCAAGTCCAAGTAGTACTTGCTAGCCTTCCAGAGGCTGGAATATCATAATTTTATACAAATACGGGGAAATTTTGCTGCTATGTATTTAAAAATAATGCCTTTTCAAAGATGCGCTGCATTTTTGACTTGAGGGTCGCCTGAAGCCAAAAAGCCAGGACCTTTACACCGGCTGTTGGGTCCCCCATCCTGAAACCCT
The DNA here is from genome assembly GCA_029593785.1 of Cabassous unicinctus. Classification (NCBI taxonomy): domain Eukaryota; kingdom Metazoa; phylum Chordata; class Mammalia; order Cingulata; family Chlamyphoridae; genus Cabassous; species Cabassous unicinctus. The sequence goes on along the minus strand of JAQZBX010032102.1, from coordinate 6,279 downwards.
CCCACCTCAAGCAGCAGAACGGCTGACTGGGCCTTGCCCTTACTGACACAGATGGTGCAAACACTCTTAACAGTGTTCTTTTTGTATCAATATGTTTGTGCGGTGATGAATGTATTTATTTCTCAGACTTGGGGCGAGTGAGCAAGCTAAAGGGCAGGCCAGGCCGGGGCCCGGGGCTCAGCCACCGCACGCTTCCGCCACACCGAGCCACTGCAAGGGCTCCTCCAGGATTGCGGGGAAAAAAGGAAAAACAAAAACAAAGAAAACAAACCTTTAAACAAATAAGACTCTCCATCAAGAGACTCACAGCAAGACGTACACATCAGCCTGTGAAATGAACAATCCGGACAAGACCGGCTTTTGTAGCCTTATATGTAACCTGAAGCAGCTGTGTGTACGTGTGTGTGTTTGTGTGTGTTTCTCATCAGCCCACCTCTCGGAGTGGGGGACCGGGCTGTCGTACCCCGATCTCCTCCCCCACCCCCCTCAGTATTCACTGGACCTCAGGCCCCGCTGTAGCAGTGCCATCTGGACTGGGGTTGGCTGGGCTGGTTGGACCCACCTGTCCTCCCCCGCCCCCCGACCATCCTGCGGTGGGCACGGGGCCTGGGCAGCCGGGGGGAAGGGCTCAGGGAGGAGGGGGTTGCATCTATCTAGTGTCTGGAAGATGAAAGGAGGAGTAGGCACGGGAGTCTCAGCCCCTGTCCCCCACCCCCGTAACGCCCCCAAGGGACCAGGGTCCTTGCCGTTTTCTAGTATCGTGTTTGGGGGCAGATGTGATTCAGCCGAAACTAAGCCTGTGAATTGATGGCAGGAGTGAGGTGCTTGCTGGGGCGGGACCAGCCAGAGGCTTGGTCTGACATTCCAAATTGGGTGTGGGGTAGGGGCATGAGGTGGTGATGATGGAGGCTGCCCAGTTTCCCCCTTTACCAGGATCTGACCCCCTCCCCCAGTTTCAGTCACTCAACTGATTTTCTGCTGGGAACCCTACCTCACCTTGCTATTTATGGCTGTAATTTATTGACATCAAAAAAAAAAAAAAAAGCTGTAAACAGACCTCACTAGGGGCAGGGAGGTTCCCCAGGGCTTCACCCCTCCACTTGGCAGTGCTGAGGGGAGCCTCTCTGTATCCGCACCCATCACTTGCGGTCCCCCTCCCGGGGGGCCCCAGATTAGGCACTGACCCATTTCCAATTACCTCCAGGGGTAAGGAGGGGGCTATAGCTATTTTGTTTGATGGGAAGTGGAGCGGGATCCTGTCCCACTTTTATGTTCTTCCCAGAAAAGGGGAGGGACAACCCAGGATCCCACTCAAGTACAGGCCAACGCTGCTGTCAGTCCTCAGCTGGAGAGTTTGAAGAAATTCATGTCAGAGCTGTGTGGCAGCTCCCCAAGTGTCACCAAAAAAAGCAATTCACTGACGACTGATCTCTCCATTCAGATGTGTGCAGTCTTAATGTACAGTAATGAGAAACTGTTATTTTATGATCTTTTCATTAAAAATTGATTGAAGACTTAAAAAGGGGGAGAAGGAACAAACTGGGAGTAGAGTTGGGTCTCAATGTAACATGAGAAAAGCTAGGATTTTCTAGACAGAGCCCTGTTCTGTGATCCTATGATCCGTATTCACTCTTTCTAAGAGAAATTATAGACTGCAGGTGAAACCTGGTCCACTGCTTACTTTTGTAAATAAAGTTTTATTGGAATACGGTCACTTTCACTTGTTTATATACTATCTATGGCTGCTTTCATGACAATGGCAGAGTTGTGTTGTTGTGGCAGAGACTATATGGCCTTCAGAATCTAAAATATTTCTTATCTGACCCTTTAGACAAACTATTTGATGAGCCCTGTTCTATTGTGTTTTCTCCTGCTCTTGCCATAAGTAACAAAGCTTGCTATTTACTAATCCATCTCCTCCAAGTCGCTATAAAGAAAGCGACAGCATAATTTTTCATTTGCTTGTTTGAACCCTAAATTTCTCTTAATTAAAAGTAGGGATAATTTTTATTGGCTACACTATTTTATTTTATTTAGGAGAAAAATATTTAAAGGCATTAGTAAATAAAGCAGAATATTCTTGCAAAGAGAAATTGCAGAATGGTGCACATTTTTATTTTTTAATATGAGTATTTATGATGCATAAACAACACAATATTTGTCCTCATTTATGTTTCTCAGCAATAAATTCACAAAATTTATGTAGCAATTCATTTAATGAAATAATATTTCCAGCAAGATTTAAGTGAAATGGTTTAAATAATATTTTTACATTCATGATATTTTTGCAAACTAAGTTTAAAGGCTGTATCCTATTCAGAAATTGTTTGGAGAAATAAAAATATTTTCATATACATGGTGCAAATTTTCCTAATTATCACAGTAGTCAATCTGGCTATTCTTTTCTAATTTCATATATTTGACACTTCAAATCCTTAGTTTTAATATTTGCCCACTGGGCCAACATAAGACAAATAGGAACAGACATTTGAAAGGAGAGTTGAATAAAAGCACATTTTTTTTTGTCACAGGTAATTCATTTGTATTTCAAAGGCTTCCAAAAAATTAAATTTCCCCAAAAATAGAAAAAAATTACATTTAAAGTCAAGATCCCTGCTAAACTAAAGACTATTTCATCTTTTAGATGAAGATATTTCCAACAAAACACAGAAGAGATTGTCTTCTTCAGGCAGACATGATAGTCAAAAAGTTAAAAAATTAACTTAGTCAGGTGTGCCACATTTATAGAAATGATCAGCCATTTTTTGCAAAATAGCACTAATTATATAAGAACAATGCTACACATCTTGTTTGCCAAGATTTTATAAATGCCTATCTCTGCAGAAATTTTAAGTCACTATAATTTCATTCTTGATTTGACTACTATAATTATACTCCATTAGTACAACTTACAATAGAATAATATCAAAGCAGAGAAGTTGTAGTTTTTATCCATATGTGTCTTACTAAAGTAAGTATGAGGCTCATAATGAATTGGATTATGAAATATTGACCGAAATTGGCTATTTATTTGTAGTTCTCTTTTAAATTAAAAGTGTGATGAAATTTGAATTTTAGGAAAGGATAATTTAGTGTTCCAAGATAAGTGTCTCTGAATGCATGTCTCTATGACAAATTTCTCCTTACTTTCTTCAAACTCCAAAAAGTCTCTAAAAATTGGTTCCGCCAAAGTAGATTAATTTTTTTCTTTTGTATTTTGTTTCATTTTACTTTTGATCTCATTATTCACAATATTGTTACTATTTTCCAATGGATGAGCTTTTACATATGTGTTTATCTTCCTTCATTCCTATTAGATCATAAGTCACAACCTCTGCTTTTCCCTCTGCTTAAAAGATTTATCCTCATCATTACCCTTTTTCTTGTTTTCCTTCCCCTTCTTCTTCCACCTCCGTCTCTATTTCTCTTCCTCTTCCTCTCCCTGTCCCTTCCTCTCTTCTAACACACACATATGCACACACAATCATATACACAAACACAGAAGAGCTCCTCCATTGATTAAATATAAATAATATAGTGAATAAATAACAAAAAATGAGTTAATCTAGTTTGGAGGATCCAATTTATTGAGGCATTCCAGTGTTTAATAGAAGTGAGGGGGTAAATTGACATGGTGGTATTGAAAGAACATAATGGTCAGGGAAAAGAAACTAAATCAAGAATTAGTTTTTCCCCCATGTAAGGACAAATTTTGAGTATTCATAAACAATATAATACTTCCAGGTGACTGAAGGCTCTGCTGTTTTAAGGAACTGTTTTAAAAATAAAAGTTAGCTATTGCCACTGGAGCACTGGACACTCAGTAGTGGAGGTAGCTACAGAAACTTTGATGAAAGGAAGGGGACACAATGCTGAGCATATGTTTAACCTCTATCTCTGCAAATATGGCTACTTGGTACATACCTACATAAGAATGTTGAACAAGTCCTAGGATGGTAGGGAAAGAAAGTGTATATGCTAGGAATCAAGGCAGGAAAAAAGAGAAAAACTTTAGATATTTCAAGAAGTGACTTAATAGAGTTAACTAGATACTTGCAAAATCATTGAAAGGGATTGAGAAATGGAAGTCAGGGACATTTATTGGACTGTTGGATTCAAGGTTAAACTGCTGTACCTGCAATCTGGAAGTGCAACCACTTCTAACTATACTCTAATACAACCGCCACACACTCATGAACCTGTTGACTAGATATTGGAGCATGGAGTCTGACCACCACAAACTTGACGGTGCGAAAAGTCGCTTGTCAATCACCACAGCCACCAGAATGTGGTCACTGCCTCTTGTCTGTCTTCCAAATGTCACAAATCTGCATCTCATTGGCAAAACCAAATTTTCATTCTTAACACTAAATCTGAAGGATTATCAGAAATGTAAATTTTAACAACTAATTCTTGTGACAAGTAAAGAATATTGAAGGGGGCTAGGAAGAGATTCCATATACCAACAGGCAATACCCAACACAGGAGGCTGATTTTTATTTAACAGGAGAATTATCTTTCCCATTCTTCTATGAGGTTCTATTGGTAAGCATTAACATTGAACACACACGTTTTCACACTCTGGACTCATTCCAAGTGGTTCTAGCACATACCTCCCTCCCAGAGTTTATTGTCAAAGATCTTTTAACTTTGCAGTTTTTGACATTTAAACTTGTACCCATGAATTGGGGAAATCTTTGCTTCTGTCCATCAATCTTATGCAAAGTGGACAATAAAAGAGTGCTTTTTGGGAGAATTTCTCTGCTCCATTTCTGACTATTGACATCATATCATGCAGAGCCATCTGAAAACCAGGCTGTATTTTTTCATAATCAGTCAAGTTGTTTTAGGTATCATCCTATGAGGCCATACATATTGGTTGAAGGAAGGATGGCAGTGGGTATGATTAAGCATGATAGAATTGTGAGCAATCATCTCATGCAATTTATATGTGACATAGGACCTGTTCAGTCTGGCTGAATATAATATAATATTGTCACTTGATGGTGTCAGGTTTACTTGATTTTGTTTCTAGGTGGATGAAATCATATCCAGTTTATATAGGGTGATTTTGTATTGTTTGAGCAGATTCATTCTATTTTTATTTCTATATCTAGCTTGAGGCTATTTTTCCAAAGGAAAACATTACAGTTAAAAAGGCATATGAGATTTTGCTACAAAAACCTACAGATGTGAGCCTCCTATCTCCAGTCAAGGTTTGCAATAGGCTCTTTACAGCATCCTGATAAATGAAAGATAGCACATATTATGAAGGACCATATGGAGCTGCAGTACAAGCACCAAATATCAGGCTGCTTAGATCGTAGCATAGATGAAAAGATAAGACCACTTCATAGCTGGCAGTTGTGAGTTACATGGCAAATTCCCTGGTGTGGCCAACCCAAACATACTTTACATTGCTTTGAAACTACCAAAAGCAATGAGTCTTTTTTTCCTGGTGGCAAATGGAAAAAGTTGCAGCAATTTGCTCTTTATTTTGGTGGACATTAGGAGAGATTCTGAGCATAGATTTATGAAATAACATTGTCCACATAGAGAGCAGCAGGCAATTAACTGTTGAGAGAATCAATTATAAGACCAAGAGTTATGAGACTAACAGATAGAGGCCAATTACATAGATGAATAGGAGATACGGCCTGTATTAGTCAGCCAAAAGGAGTGCTGATGCAAAATAACAGAAAACTGTTGGTCCTTATAAAGGGTATTTATTTGGGGTAGAAGTTCACAGTTACAAGGCCATAAAGCATAAGTTTCTTCCCTCACTAAAGTCTGTTGCTATGTGTTGGAGCAAGACAGCTGCCAACGTTTGCCAGGGTTCAGGCTTCTTGGGTTTCTCTCTTCCTGGGGCTTCGTGTCTCTCCGGACTTAGTGCCTTTGTTTCCTTCACATGGTCAGCAGTAGACTATGAGGCTCTCTAGGCTTTGCATCTCTCCACAAGGCCAGCTGTAGACTATCAGGCAAATGGCTCGTCTCTATCCCGGGGCCTTCTTTCTTTCCTCACGACCAAGCTCCTCCGTCTGCTCGCCTCCCTGGGCTCCAGCATCAAAATTCCAACATCAGAACACCTCTCTCTGTCTTTTGCCTTGCCTTTCATATTTGATTCCCCCACCCACCAAGGGGTGGGGCTCAACGTCCTACTGATGTGGCCCAGTTAACGCCCTAATCATAACTTAATCATGCCCAGATTAGCAGACCAGTTTACAAGCATGAGCCAATATCTATTTTTGGAATTCATAATTACATCAAACTGCCAGACTG
>JAQZBX010032101.1:0-26015 GCA_029593785.1 Cabassous unicinctus | reverse complement strand
AAAAAAAAAAAAGATTTTTTTTTTTTAAGGGAGAAGTTCTGGATGCCATTGCTCCTGCCTGTGAGAGTCTGTATATCACCCAGCAGTTAACACATAAAAATAAAATTGTGCTGCCTGTGCTTACCACAACGCTATCAAGCCAGGTCTTGTTGCTGGAGCCTTGGCATCTGCTGTGTAATTTGGGAGCACTTAGTCTCCCAACCAAGGGTGCGGGTAGCCATCTGACTTCTCTGTTTGTGTCTTCCTCATTAAAAAGGACCAATGCACATGGTCCTTTCCATGTGCATTAAAGAACTTCTCACGGGCTGAGGAAAAACAAGGAGATGCAGATGCTAGAGGCGCTGGGGATTTGGGGAGAGGATGTCAGGATCCAGAATGAGCCCACCTCTCAGACAAGTCATGGCCTGCTGTGTGACCGTGCCCACGGATGAAGTAGGGAGCAGGGACTGGTTGAGGATCAAGTATCTTTGCTCTGTGGATCTAAGACATGGGGCCCCCAGGGGATGGAGCCTCTGCCCCCATGCAGCCATTTTGCCTGGATCCTTCCCCTGGTTCCTGTTGTGAGTCAAGGTCCAAACACATAGACCACCTCTGGACCACACAGGTCCCCAAATTACAGACATGCCCAAGCCCCCCACCCTACCTCCCACATGCAGCAAAAACTCTAGGGTCAGAAACTCTTCAGGCTGAGAGGTCACCAGGCCTAGCTCACCTTGTGTCCTTTGAACACACAGGAGCCCTCTACAACATCGAAGGCTAGTGTGTGTCCAGTCCCTTCTTGAATGCCACAAGTGACAGGGAGCTCACCACCGTTTATGAACTTTAGGACAGTATATCCTAAACACCTACTGCACTTGTCCACCAAGATGGCCTGCTAATATTTCAAAGCCAGCATGTCCAAAATTGAACTCTTGATGTTGTCCTCAACAGACCTGCTCCTCCTATGTGTTCTGGCTCAGGAAACTGGCACCACCAGCTAGAAACTTAGGAGTTATTCTTGACTTCCCACTCCACCTCCAGTCTCCAAGTCCTGCTGTTCTGCCTTCTTCCTCTCTCCAGTCAATCCCCGCCTCTTTATCCCCATTGCCTCATCATCATCACTCCCCTATATTATTGCATCAGCTTCCTAACTGATCTCCCTGGCCCCTGAGTAGCCCCTTTCAAATTATCCTCCCTGCTGCCTACCAGAGGGCTCTTCCTAAAGCCTTAACCTGAACACAACACTCCCGCTGCTTATAAATAACCCACGACCTGTGCTGCCCACATAACCCAAGTCCAAATTCCTTAGCGCATTATTCAAGACCTTTCTCAGGCAGGCTCCAGATACACAAGCAATCCCAGGGCTCACTCCTCCCAGCTGATTTAGCTTACCCTTCCACCACACCAAATGTCTCGCTGATCCCTGAATATACTTCGTCCTTTCGTGCCTCTGTGTCTTTGTACATGGCTGTATCTAGGACACCCTGCTAGGCACTGAAGACGTGAAAAGTGCAGGCCTCCCTTCCCTATAGGAACCCACAGTCTAGAGCTGCGCTGTCCAGTCTGGTTGTCACTCACCACATGTACCTATTGAGCACATGAAATGTGGCTAGTCCAACCTAAGATGTACGGTAAATGTAAAACACAGATTTTAAAGACTTGGTACCAAAAAAAAAAAAAATATATATATATATATAAATTATCTCAATCTTTTGTGTATGTTGATTATAGGTTGAAATGCTAATATTTTGGATATATTGGATTTCATAAAATATCTTCTTAAAATTAATTTCTCCTGTTTCTTTTTACTTTTCAAAATGTGGCTACTAGAGAATTTTAAATGGCAGATGTGGCTCACATCTGGGACTTGCATTATATTTCTACAGGACCGCACTGTGAGGAGGACGGCCATGAAAACAAGTAGTTCTAATGTAATGTGATAAGAGCAACGAGGGAGGGAAACATGCAGTGCTAGAGGCACAGGGCAGGGATGTTACCCAAGTCTGACAGTGGCCTAGGACAGTCCCTGGGCCCAGGTGGCAGGCAATGCCAAGTACTGGTTGAAGAAAGTGCCTAACGGAAGGTCAGGCATACATTCAGATCACAGCACAGCTGTCACTTAGCCACTTTCTCTGGCCATCCTGCCCCGCCCCGCCCTCCGCCCCAGCCTGGGTAAGACCCTCCTGGCGGGCTTGCCAGCTCCCTCTGCTTTCCTGTCCCAGCACTGAGCAATCCGGGTTGTCATCGCCCTTAATGCAAGGTGCTGCCTATCTTGGGCGTCTGTCCAATCACCATCTGCCCACCCCTCCCCCAGACTCTGTGGCCCTCTCCTCCCAGTGGTATCCCAGGGCCTGGTGCTCAGTAAATGTTTGTTGAAAGTTGAATGAATTCCTTCGTTCAACAAACATCTATTGACCCTAAGGGACCTTTTCAACGACATCCTTCCACAACCCTACACATTGTCAAACATGCCTTCCACCAACCATACCTCCCCATTTTACAGCCCATAATAGTAATCATAGTAATCGTGGCTGAGTTTCATTTATTGAGCACCTACTATGGGCCACACGGTTTGAAGTACTTTTGTGGGTTCTCCTGTTAAATCTTCTCTGTAACTCTTTATATATCCCCACTTTTGTACAACTGGGGAACCGGAGGTTCAGAGAGGTGAAGTGACTTGCCCAAGGTCACACAGTAGGTCGGGATGGAGCTGACCTTCCCTGTCTGAGACAAGGCTAGTCCAGAGTTGTCCTGGAACTAGCCCAGTCGACCCCTTCCCATTCTCTTCTCCTTTGCCTTCTGGTCTTTCTCCTCTATCCCTTTCCAGCCCCTGAGAAGGTGGAGTTTAACTCAAATCCCAGCAGCTAGGAGGGCCCCTTACTCCACACCAGCGGCTGCAGGGGAAGTGCCCCCTCCCCCAAATACTGCCTCGGGCGGAGCACCCCGCCCCCAGCCAGGGAAAGGAGGAGGGAGGGAAAGAGAAACCCACCGGGGCCTCTGGGGCACAGCCCTTGAGGAGCCCTGGTGTTTGGTTTCAATTAGGAGGACAAATTCCAGGAAGCCAGGCCAGTGCTGGGGGGGATGGGGGTGCGCAGAGCAGGGCTCTGAACCGGGAGGCTCCTGGAATCCGGCCTCAGGAAGGGGCTCCCATAGGGCTGAGGGGCCGCTGGGGAAGCAGCCTGGGCGTGGAAGCCCGTGGGGCCCGGTTTCAATGCCCATTTCACCATTACCCAATTTACAGTATGCCATCAGGGTGGCTGAGAGTGTGGGCCAAGTGCCCCGCACACAGTAGGCCCTCCTGGCTCAGTAAGTGGTGGCCAGCACTGCTTCTGTTTGTGCTCATGTTATTCTATAAATTCCAGCTCTGGGGACGAGGAGAGGAGTGGTACCTAGTGGTTATCAGTGCAACCTGCTGTGATCAAGCTGTGTGCTGGGCGGGCAGCGGGGCACCAGGGAGACTGAGGCCAGGAGCTCCTGCCCAGTCCAGGAGGGCCAGGTACAAACAAATAACTGCTCCCAGGGGCGTGAGAGCAACCACGGGAGCTGGGTTCTGGGAGCCTCAGGGCAGAATGGAAGATGCAAGAGAGAAGGAACCTTGCCTGTCCAGTTCTGGGCCCCTCAGCACCTCACCTGATGCCTGGCACAGGGGAAGCACTCAATAGAGATTTGCTGAATGAGTGAGTGTTGAGCTCTTCTTGGAAATTTCAGGGAAAGCTTCTTAGAAGAGGAGTGCATCCAAGCAAGGTCTGAAGAGATGAATAAAAGTTTGGAGACCAAGAACAGCATCAGCTGTTCCAGGCAAAGGGAACAGCTGATGCAAAGAAGAGAGGGGAGCGGGTGGAGCACACAGTCAAGTATTCACTCACTCAACAAATATTGATGGCATGCCTGGCACGTGCCAGGCACTCTGCTCAGCAGATTGCCCTGGCTGGGTTGGAAGGGGATGTGCTGGAAGGATAGGCAGGGGCCAGGCCACTGGCGGGGAATGGAGGATGGGCTCGTGTGTCTTGCAAAGGAATCAGGACTTGCACGCTATGTGGAGGCCCTGAGGGGTTTATATCTTCTAGGAAGTAATCATCATAATATAGTAGAACTAGAGCTTTAGAGTGGAGAGGCCTCCGAGTGGAGAGGTTCTCAAGAACAGCTCATCCTACTGCACAGAGGAGGAACAGGAGACTCTGAGCGATGTCTGGACTTGCTCAAGGACATCTCTGTAGGAAATGTAGAGCGCGTGCCCCTGAGGCCTGACCTCGTTCTCCTTGACCAGCTTTCTCTGCCCTCCATCAGGTCCAGCTTCTCTTCAGCCCCCCGTCAGAAACCCTGGGTACCCTGGCTCACACTGGTGACTCCCTTGCTAAGTGGCACGCCCTCTCCCCTCTCTGGACCAAAGGGCCTGGACTGAAGCAGGGTGTCCCAAAGTGTGGGACATGGCACATCCAGTGGGACGGGAGATGAGGTCGGGGGTCCACAGGTATGGCCACACGTATCACGGAACCTCAACTCATCTCAAGACAGTTATTCCTTTCCAGTTCCTTTTTTTCTGATTAAGGCAAAGGGAAGGAGAAAGGCTCCGTTTGGGCCTGGTGTGCCTTTCACTTCTCCCCATTGCTAATCTCCCTTTCTAACAAGGAGAGGGGCCTCCTGGCAGGCAAGAGGACCTAAACTAGAATTACTTTGTTTTCATTGAATTTATTTTTATATTTACCTTCTGTTTTTGGAAAGGGATACTGGTTTTCCAAGAGTACTGATAGAATTTCTTTTTTTAAATAAATTTCTAAAGTTTTGTGAAAGTGAGTAAATCTGAAGGAAAAACTAATAGATAATAGTGCCTGAGGTAAGCAGATATAGCAAAAATTACAGAGGAGGTACAAATGACCAGAATTTGAGGAAATCTTGGGTGGGGCACCTACAACTCTTCAGTTCTAACACCAGCCATTTTTCTAGAAAATTGATTCAGACTCTAGGTGCTGTTATTTATCCTTTTTAAAAGAGAGAGAGAGGTAGGAGTTTCGCTGGGCATTTAATGACAGAATCAATTTTCTTTTCCCAAGGAATTCTGTTTAGCAAATTTGAATGCCAGCTGCAATGCTTCGGCCACACCCTCCTTGAAAGTGGCAAAGAGGAAGGAACCCAGGTTGGGGTGGCTGGTCCTGGGCCACTGTCTCCCTCATTCTCCTGATTCTGGGAGTCTTCTAGGACTTCCACACCCCCAGAGTCGAGAGCACCTTTCAGGAGGGCCCTAAGCAGAATGTCAGGGGAATGGGACCAGTGAAGCCAAAGACCTTTGAGGACACCCCTTCACCCTTGGACCACACAAGGTCCTTGTGTGGCATCTTCTCCAACTCTCTTTCCCAGAAGCCCAACCTACCTGGCTGGTTCCTACAAGTGAGCTTCCTTATTACCACTTCTGGGGAGCCCTTTCTCAAGCTCCCCTCCTCCCCCATCCGGGTCAGGGCCTCCCGTGGGATCCTTGCTTCCCTCCCATCCCAGCCCCAAGCACCCGAGGTCTACATTGCCTTCTGGAGTGTCTGTCTCCCCTACAGTTGGGGAGACAGTGTCTATTTCATTTCTATATCCCAACACCCAGCGCAGGTGGTGAGAACTTCGTAGGCTTGGGTTCTGCAGCTCACAGTCATAATTGAAGAGGGTACATTTTAGTGCACATTTTGGTGACATCAGTTCTGATGCCTCTGGGACTTTTCATGGGCCTCCTCTTCCTCCATCATGTCTTATGTAGGTGAAGTTGCCTATGAAGAATTTGTGGAGCAGAGGAAAGAACAAGATATAATATCAGTGGATGTGGGTTCAAGTCCTGTTTAGCTGTTCAAGCAGAGTGTTTAACTGATTTAGCTGAGCCAGAGTGTTCCCGTGTTTTAAGTGAGGATCCTAATCCCTACCACACAGGCAGATGGGGTGTGATGAATAAGTGAGAAAACCAACATCCACAGGTCAGGTACACATTTGCTTATTAAATTATGCAAGTGTTCAAACTGTAGAAATCACAAAAGGCCCAGGTGCCTCGACGTGGGAGGAACTCATGCTGCCCAGGGGAATGAGGCAAGGAAAGCTTTCCATGGAGGGGACTTTTGAGTTGGGCTCTAAGGGATAAATAGGAGTTCCCCCAGTGAGTCTGCCATGAAGCTTAGGAAATAAAGCATAGCAAGAGGAAATTGAAATGAGAAGGCAAAGGGTCACACGGGGAGGGGACTCTATATGGAACAAGAGCAAGAAGAATTTTGGTTAGAAAGAACTTCTCATCCCAGAACTTTGAGCAGAATTCTGGTCTGAGATTTGGCTAAAGATGTAAAATCATCTAAGAAGAGTCAAGGGCCCCTTCATCGAATAAGTCAAAACATCAACTGGTCTATCACTCTGTGGCTAAGCCACCTTATTACTTTTGTCCTTAAATCTGCTTCCTTTGTGCTTGATGTGAATCCCAACTTGCAGGAGTAGGGGAGAAAGGGGGAGACTCCCCCCTTCCCCCGATTCCTGGGTTTGTGTCCAACAGGCTGGGCCAGGGGCTGGGGCCAGGCAGCCCTCACCCCCTCCCTCTCCAAAAGCCCTGATCCTCAGCTCTGCCCAGGCAGTCCCTTCCTCCCTGCAGCCTTGACCCAAGGCAGTGATACCAAATGGGAAAATAAGTCCCCTTCCCTGAGCCTGGGAGGGACAGAAGGAGGCAGGGCCCATTTTCTAGGTCAGAACTCCTCACCCCTGCCCTTCCTCCCTTTGCTCATGTTTTTCAAAATTAGACCTTGGAGAGAAAGGAAGAGGGAGAGAGTGTGGGTGCTTCTGTGTGTGTGACTGAATGTTATATCTGTGTGGAAAGAGAGGGAGAGAGAACAGAGCCTGGGAGTATGTGTGTGGCTGTGTGATTGAGTGACTCTGCAAGAGACCCCGTAGTGTCTATGTCTGTGTGTGGCACTCCAGCAGCCTTAAAGGCACAGGATCTGCCCCTACCCTGCTCCCCTCTACCTCCACCCCCAGCTAGAGCCCTCTCCTTGCTACCATCAGCTGGGAACCAGAGCCGGCCTGTCCCCAGTGACGCCTGCCTGAGGAAAGAGAAGCAAGCCCAGCCCTCCTGGCCCCCCACTCCACAAGGCTTTGAGGGCTCAGAAATGGGTCCTGGAGGAGGAAGGAGAAAGGGACTTTATATCTGAGGAAAGCAGGCCTCCCAGAGAACTGGGGCCTGGGGAGGGAAGGAGGTCCAGCCTGGGGCAGGAAGGTCTGGCAGGCCTCCCAGCTCTTCACTTGCTAAGCCTGGGGCCAGTGGAGGTCGCAATCTGCACACCAAGAGGGCTGGCCAGTCCAGCGGGGAGGCTGTGCAGAGGAAGGCTCAGTCACTGATGGAGACCGTGGGTGGCGGCAGGACAGCCACCAGGGTCTCTATGGCAGACAGGAAGTCCTTGCCTCAGGTCTACGCTTTCAGGCAGGCAGCTGTCCTACCATCTTGGCTGCTGGTGCTTGCAGTACAGAGGACTGGGGCGTTTGTTTCCTTCCCACAGCAAACTGCCCCTCCCCCTACTCTCACACCCTGTTTTGGCTCCTAGAAGGGAGGTGATGGGTGGAGCAATAGGAGGCTGAGAACTGGCGGCTCATCCAGCCTCTGCCCTCCACTGACTGTGTTACTCTCACCCCCTCTGGGCTGTCCTTGCCCCTGTACAAGGGAGAGGATGGATGCAGAGACTCTGGCCAGCTCTTCTAGCTCTAATATTCCCTGGTTCTGGATGCTAAAATGGGCGTCATTTGATGAGAAAATTCTTTCATCTAGGAAGAGGAAGGGAAATTGCGCAGCCCTGAATCCTCCTAGCCCTATCCAGGCCGTATTCCAGAGCTACAAAGTAGTGTGCCCTGGGAAGCTTCCATGGATGTCCCTTGCTCCGACTCCTTCCATTTCACAGTCCAGTAAACTGAGGTTGACAGAGGGGGGTGGTGGTGGAAAAGAAGGTGATTTGCCCGAGATGCACAAGGGATTAGAGCCAAAACCAGGACTGGAGTCCTGGTCCCCCCTGGCCCCAGGCTCCTCCACCGCGGCAGGAGCCAGGTCGCAGAGAGGGAGGGGGGGCTGCCGGCCCAGGCCCCCTCTGGCCCCTTCCGGCCCTTCCCCCAGCCTGCTCACTGTCCTGCCACCTGCTCCCCCGCCCCGTCGAGGCGGGGGGCGGAGCCGCCGCCCCCCCGTTCCCATGGCAACGCGCGGCCCCCGCCAACTGGCCGGGCCTCCTAGCCGCAGCGCAGCCCATCTGGCCCCAAGCCCGCCTCGGCAGCGCCGCCAGAGGCCCGGCCCGCCGGGGGCCCTCGCAGCCCCGCAGAGGTCCGAGAGGAGGGCAGCCCGCCCCTGGTGGGTGTGGGGAACCTACTCGTGCCGGGACCTGGGCTGGCTGCTGGACCATTGAGATGGATCAGAAGCCACCTTGTCCCTCCAGAGACAAGACCCTTGTCCCTCCAGGAGGCAGAGACCCCCAAATGTCCACCCAGTAGGGTAGGTGGGAGCAGCTCATAGGATTAAAAGCCAGCTTTCTGGAGCTAGCCTGCCTGCGTTCAAATTCCCAAGTAGTGTGACCCTGCGCCATTTACTTAACCTCTTGCCTATCTGGAAAATGGAGATGATCATAGAACCCGCCTTGTAGAGTGGCTGTGAGGATTGAATGGGTCAATAAAGGAAAATGCTGGAGTCGGCCCTCAATAAGTAACAACTATTGTTATTACACAGCATGGCAGCACTTGCTGAAGGAACCCAGCCGGGTGTGGGGTGTGGGGTGGGAGCAGCAGGGGAGGCTTCCTAGAGGAGGTGACACCTGCATGGAGTCTTAGAAACTAACAGTCAGCCAGGAAGTCCAGGGTAGGAGGGAACAGCCTCAGCAGAAGCTGAGGGGGAAGGAGAAGGAGGGAAACTTTCAAAGCGCCTGGTGTTGCTGGAGAGTGTAGCAGAGCTGGGCCTGCAGACAGAGGGCACCGGGACACAGGAGCCACTGAAGGCTTTTGAACAGAGGCCTGACATGGTTTTCCGAGAGGCCACTCTGGCTACCATACCCAGGACGGCTTGGAGGGGCAAGTGATCCTTTTGAGAGACAAAGACGCCTGAACAAGGGGAGGTGCAAGGTTAATGGAAGGTGAGGACAGAATCACAAGATATTAAGATGATAGATGTGGCAGGATGTCAGCCTATGGATTGGATGTGGTGGACAGAGTCAAGGATAGATAGACAGGGCTTGGCTTGGGCATGGGAGGGTGGCAAGTCTGGAGGAGGGGCAGGGGTGGGGGTAGGGAGAAAGAGGACACCCTTGGTGGGGGGTGGGGAGGGCTGCCCAGCCTGAGGAACCTCAGTTTGGAGCCAAGGGGCCTGGGCTGGAGAGAGCAGTGTGGGAGACACCAGTTTCTGGATGGTGACAGACCCTCCCAGGGCCAGAGAGCTCCCCCCAGAGTTAGCACAGTGTGGGGGTCCTCACCAGGTCACCAGTCACCCCCTTGCAGAGAGGATGAGGATGTGTAGTGCTTGAATTCTAAACTTCACTTCTGTGGGAACCAAGTGGAGTTTGTCCAAAAGAAATTCTGAAATTCTGACACAAACTCTCTATGTGTGCCATTTTCTCTCTCTCTCTCTCTCTCTGAGGTTTTTGGGGTTTTAGATGGTGGTTTGGGGGTGAGGGAGGAGCAAAACGGCACAAGAGGCAGTGTACTGTGCTGACCTATCCCAGCTCTGCCTGTTACCAGCTGTGAGGTCTGAGACATGTCTTCTCGCCGAGCTTCAGTTTCCTCATTGGTACCTACCTTGCAAGGTTTATTGTAAGAATTAAATGGAGTGCTGCCTGATACAAATCTCCCAGCAGGGTCTCTGGCACAAGGAAGGCACTCTGTTAAACATTCAAATCCCAGCATCCTCCCTAAGATCCAGGAATAGGAATTTCCAGGGGTGGGCTTTGGGAATCTGCAGGTAAAATTGGCCCACCACTTAATCCCAGCCTCCAACTACCACCCTGGGACTCCTCTGGCACCAGGACCTCCACTGGGCAGCCCAATCTGAACATTTCGGCCTAGGACAAGAAGACAAATGGAGGCCCCCTGCCAGATTTCTCCTTCTCTTCCCACAGGCTCCATCCCTTACTGCTAGGATCCTTGTGAACAGGCCTCATGTCCAAGCTCTGGGTACATCTGCCCCCACAAACAGACCCCCTTGCCCACCCCTTGGGCCTAGGGCTGGGCACACCTATAGCACAGTCTCGTGGCAGAATGGACTCCGGTTAAGCTCCTCACCAGGCCTCAGAGTGGGCTCAGCCCGTTGAGCAGGAAATTTTGAATCCCAGGGACCTGGAGAGTGATCTAGAATGATGAGCTTGGCCTCTGGGTGGGCACCTACCCTCAGACCCATGTACATCTTGCTCTATGGGGAGGGATGGGCCTGAAAGAAGCCATGGGGGACCCTGTACAATGGGATTCAGAGCAGGGCCCTGCTGCCCAGGGCTAAGGGCTCTCCTGCCTCTGCTCCTGTCTGCCTTTCCCACCAAGGGCCTCTGGCCAGCCCACTGGTTCCCAGCAGCCATATTGTGGGGCTGCCTGCCCGCCCATCTGCCTGGCTGTCTGCCCAGCTGAGGTCACCGCAGCCTTTGCCTCCAGCCATGCCAGCCTCTGCTGTCTCTTGAGAGAGGGGTTCTGAGGTCTCCCACACAACCACCTCATGGACAATCGCAGCCCATGTGCCCAGTCAAAGGGGACAGGTGATCATTCTCCCTTTTTAAAAAAAAAAAAGATTTATTTATTTACTTTATTTATCCTGCCCCACCACCACCACCACTTGCTATCTGTGTCCATTTGCTGGGTGAGCCTCTGTGTCTGTTTCCTGCCTTCTCTTCTCATCCTTCTCCTCCAGTCGTCACCGGGATTCGATCCTAGGGACCTCTGATGTGGGAGAGAGGCACTCTGCCACCTGCGCCACCTCAGTTCCTGGTTTCTGGGGCATCTTGTCTTGGCTCTCCCCTGTGTCTCTCCCTTGCTGAGTCATCATCTTGCTGCGGAGCTCGGCGGGGCCTGGCTCGCCGCGCGCGTGCGCATGGGCCCGTGGCTCATCTGCATGCCTTCAATTTTTTTTATTTTACCAGGAGGTCCCAGGGATCGAACCCGGGTCCCTCCATATGACAGACAGATGCCCAACCACTTGAGCTACATCCGACCCTGATCATTCTCCTTTTAAAATGAGGACCCAGACGCTCAGAGGTGGCAGAGGAGGAGCTAGCATTATAGAGCACCTACAGAATGCTGAGCGCTAAGGTGGCTGCTTTTAAAGACGTGACCACACAACACCAGAATCATCCCCAATTTCCAGGTGAGATCGTTGTGGCTCCAGGATTATCTTGCTCAGGGATCACCCAGTCAGTAGGAGGCAGAGTCGGAATTCAAACTCAGGCCCAGTCAGTACTCCCAGCCCAGACTCCAGACACAGGCATAGCAGGTTTTCAATAAGGATGGTTGGAAACTGTGCTAGCCATCTTCTGTGCAAGCCTGAGGGCGTGGAATGTCAAGAATGTCGTCCCCCCCCCCCAGGGCAGGGCCCTGGACAAGGTGACCTCGGGAGATAAAGTCGAATTCCAGTATGAACTCAGAAGGGAAGCTGTCAGAGACCTTGGGTGGTACTGCCAGGGACTGGACCAGCTGCAGCCCGGCACCTGCCCCCCAAACTCCTCCCTGAGCTGGTAGTTAAAATTGGGGCATGTGGTGGGGGTGCCGGGAGGAGATGACACTACACCTTGGTCCCTGCTGTTCTCTGGCCTGGAATGTCCTTTCCCCCACTCTCTGCGGATGTCAGCTGCTGTGCCTCTAACCCTGTCCCCATCTGTCACCTGAAGGGGCCCTTCCACTTGGAGGGCACTGGAGAACCTCAGCCATAATCGGTCCAGAATTAAACTCACCATGTTCCCCCCATCTACTCTTATCAGCATCCTCCCTGGGAATGCCACCTGCATGCCCCCACATGCCCCAGAAGTCGAAATGCTAGCTTTGCCTCTTCATTCTCCCTCTTACCCTATCCAAACTCAATCTCCTAATGTGTCTAGGACTTATGGGTTTCCACCAGGCCCCACAGCCACCACCCTGCTCCAGCCCCTTTCCTCTCGCTGGAGCCCCCCTGCCTCCTTGCTGTCTCTGCTCTCCAGCCTCACACCCTCCACCTCCATCCCCACAAAGCAGCCAGGATTAGGTTGCTGGATGTAGAAAATAAAAACAGGATGCCCAGTTAAATTTGAATTCAGATAAACAATGAATATATATATTTTAAGTATAAGTATGTCCCAAATTTTCCTACACTAAAAAACTGTTGTTTATCAGAAATTTAAATTTACTGGGTGTCTTGTCTTTTATCTGGTGACTCTTGAAGCTAGAATGTACTGAAAACTCTCCAATGAGGTAAATGAGGATTATGGTTAATAATACAAATACAAGGGTGTTTTTTATGAACTAGAAGAAATGTATGCCACTATTACAAGGTGGTAAGAATATAGTGATACATGGGAAAAATACAACTAATGTAACTTATGGACTATAGTTAACAGCAATATTGTAATATTGTTGCATCAATGTTAAAAAAGGTACTATATCAATGCTAAGGGTCAATAATAGTGGGGTATGGAATTTCTTTTGAACTAAGGAAAACATTCAAAGGTTTGCTGGGGTGCTGAATGTACAACTCTGTGATGAACGTGACAGCCACTGAGTGTACACTTTGGAGAGAATGTTCAAGGCATGACTCTGTATAACACAGTGAACCATGTGGTAGAAGATGGACTATGGTTAATAGTACAAATATGAGAGTGTTCTCTCATGAACTATAACAAATGTACAGTACTAAAACACAGTGTTGATCATAGGGGTATAGGGAAAATATATACCAAGTGTACACTATGTACCATAGTTAGTGGTACTAGTCTGATCATGTTCTTTCATAATCTGAAACAAATGTTCCACAACAATGTAAGGTATTGGTGAAGGGGTGATATATGGGAATTCTGCACATTATGCACGATTTGTTTTGCAAGCTCATAACTTCTCTAATATAAATAAATAAATAAATAAAGAGACTCTCCAATGGTCCCCTGGGGGTGAGGGCAGGGGGTGGTGGAGAAAACACCCATGGTTGGAATTCTTTTCCCACACTGGTCCTTCTTTACCTATCTCCTGCCACCCTTGGATTCTCAGAAATCTCCTCCTCCAGGAAGACTTCCAGAACAGCCATAGGCTAGGTCAGGGGCTGTTCTGTGGTCTTAGAGACCCTCATCCTTCCCTTACTAGAACCCTGAGCCTTCTGGATTGTTGGCCTTCTCCCTTAGAAATTCCTGAGACCAGCATGTGTCTTTTAGTTCACTGTGGTTCCCTATCCCCTAGCACTTAGCAGGTGCTCAATAAATATTCAGTGAATGATAAATAACTTGCTGTGGGATCTTGAATCCCACTGCCTTCTCCAGGCCTCAGTCCCTCATCCTTTTTTTTTTTTTAATTTATTTATTTTATTTTATTTATCCCCTCCTTGCTGCCCGTGCTGCTGTGTCCATTCGCTGCGCATCTTCTCCATGTCTGCCTATCTCCCCCTTGCTGTGAGGTCCTGCCGCATCAGCCCGCATCAGCCCAGCGAGCCGGCCTGCCCTCACAAGGAGGCCTTGGGACGCGAACCCGGGCCTCCCATATGGTAAACGGGGGCTCTATCCACTGAGCCACACCCGCTTCCCTGTCCCTCATCCTTTTGAGAAAGGATAGCTGGAAATGGTCTGTGAGACCACTTCCAGCTCTGAAGCTTGCCCAATCTGCCCCTTCAGGCTGGGGACCCTGGGGTTCCGCCCAGTTTAGGCATGAGGATGAGATGAGTGTCACTTCAAGTGAGGTGTCCCCAGCCATGGGAGCACCTCAGGAAAGGCACGGGACTCGTGGGCAGTGGTACCGTGGGAAAGAACCCCAAACTCAGTTTGGAAGACCTGAGGGCAAGCCCCAGCTCTGCCTCTGTGTGACCTCCGCCAAGCTCCCCACCCTCTCTGTGCCTCACTTTGCTCTTCTCCTCAGTAAAAATGGGGATCATAATGTCTGGAGATTGAAATAATAGAGGTTAAGCATGCAGCACAGCACTGGGCATGCAGGAAGCCCTCAAAGAACACAAGATTCCTCCCTGCTCTTCCTACTCAAATGCTTAAATGCCCAGGAGGGGCTCAGCGGTGGAGGCTGCAAGAGCTCCAGGGGAAGGAGGGAGGGAGAAGCCAGGTCAGGAGCATTCAGGCAAGACTTTAAATCTGGTCTCTGGTTTATTTATTTATTTATTTATTTTTAAAGGGCCTGAGCATCTTCCTTGGGAGACACAGGACTCAGTCCAGCCAGAGAAGAGAGGCAACCTGGGGTTAATTGCCCCATATTTGGGGAGGTTTAATTTTTAAGCCTTAGCGGAGGGCAGGGGAACATGTAGGAGACCTGGGTCCCAGAAGACACCAAGGTGGAGCTTTGGAGGAGCCTTAACCCATCCCTATACTCTCCAACAGAACCCAAGCCACCCCAAATTAACATGCAGCTTCAATGAGAACAGGGGTTCACCACCCAAAAATAGCCTCAAGACGATCTTCTACCACCTCCCTGCACGTCCCCTTTAACAGGTAGAAATCTTGGCAGCCCCCCACTCTGTGAGTGCTCTTCCAGTGCTTGGATAAGGCCTTCCCAGGCTCTGATATGGTCTCCTCACCTGGAAAATTCGGGATGAGGAAGGGGGCGTTCCCTTTCAGGACAGAGTCTAGGGCTCTGGAGGGCGAGACTGGACTGAGCAGCTGAAGTGCTGTGAGCCCTCAGGAAGTGGATTCTTGCCTCAGCAGAGATCTGAGGGCCAGGCTCTCTCCTCCCTCCTCTTTCTCATTTCACCTCTCCTG
The DNA here is from genome assembly GCA_029593785.1 of Cabassous unicinctus. Classification (NCBI taxonomy): domain Eukaryota; kingdom Metazoa; phylum Chordata; class Mammalia; order Cingulata; family Chlamyphoridae; genus Cabassous; species Cabassous unicinctus. Next base: position 11,157 of record JAQZBX010032101.1, on the reverse strand, counting down.
CCTCCTTCCACCTCCTGCTCCCCTTCTCCTGTCTCCTCTAGCCCCTGCTGTGCTGGCTTCAGGTTGGCAGGCCCCTTAACCTGCCCTGACCTGACCCCAAGGCCAAACAGGAAGGAGGAACGAAGGAAGGGGGGAGGAAATTAGCCTTCCCTGGGCACCTGATCAGGGGTAGTCACCTTTCCCCCATCATCTCCTAGCGTTCCCACATCCACCCTGCAAGGTAGCTCCTATTTTCCAGAGGAGGAAAACAGTCTCCAAGAGGGTGGATTTCTTGGCCCACAAGAAAGTCCCACAGCTGACAAGGAGGCAGCTTTCGTGTTTTCTCTCCTCACTCTAGGGCTCCAAGGAGAAATTCAGGAGCTTAAACTGACCCTGGAGGAAGAAGAGAGTCTCATACACCCTAAGGAGGGAGTCCTAGAGAAGGTCATTCAGAGACTGAAGGCGGTGCAGGCAGTAGGGCTGGGCTGACCAGACACTGTCCCAAACAGGCTGTGTGACCTGAGGTAACTCACTTCACCTTTCCAAGGATCCCTTTCTCCAGTTAAAAAATGGCAAGGAGTGACTTTTGCCCTCAAGGGTATGTGCAGGGGATTAGGAGCTAGACTTGGTTTTGAATTCCCAACCCTAGTTGAGTGACCAGAGACAAGTCATTGGAGAGAGAAGGCACATGCAGAGGTCAGCACAGTGCTGGGCACTTTAGAGGGCTCTAAAAATGGTGGGTGAGGGGTGGAGAAACCCAAGGAGAAAGTGTGGGACTGTGAGCTGCGGGACCCAAGCCTACAAAGTTCCTACCATCTGGCCAGGGAACGGGGCAAGTGGCTTCCCCTCTCCAGAGCCTCAGCACCCTCAGGCCTGAGAGCCCAGACTCAGGAATATAGCTCAGCTCATTAGACCCTCAGAGGGCAAACCCATGCCCCATCCCACCTCATCCTGGTCCAGAGCTTCCATCCCCACCCTCCCCCCATGTACCCTCTCCCCTGAGAACAAAAGGGACCTTTGACATTCTTCATCCTGTGCAGACTCATTCTGAGTACAGGACTCACCAGGCTATGCATCTGGGACTTCCAACACCCCCCCACCTCAACCCTACCCCCACCCTAGTCCTGGCCCAGCTCTGGGGAGGCTTTTTTGAGCTGGAGGATAGGGAGGGAGGGAGGGAGGGGCCTTAAAGGAGAAGAGCCCTCTTTCTGAAAACCTTCCCCACCTCCAGGATCATAATTAGTAGGAAGAAAACCAGAAGGGGGAGAGGACAGAGAGGGATCTAAGGAGACTGCAGTCATGTGACTTGTTTGAGATTGGGATGGGGGCTGAGTTGGGGCTAAAACACATTCTCCTGGCTCCCAGCCACCAAGGGCTTTTTTTATTAACTGACTTCTCAGTATAGTTTGAGGGAACTGGTCCCAATCCTGCCCTGATTTGCCCTGTGACCTTGGGTGAGTTCCTTTCCCTCTCTGGGCCTTGGCCTCTCTTATGTAAAATGAAGGGGAAGGGCTTACATGAGAGATTTCCTAAGCCATATCCTGGCTGGTCTCTGGCATCCCGGCCATGCTATCAGGAAAGCACAGAATGACTCTTGAGGTCAAAGTAATATGTTTCCATTAAAGCAGGATATTCAAAAATGGTGAATTCAAAAGAAGAATTAGCCTCTCCACTCTCAAATTGGTATAGTCCTGTATAACTTACAAAACTCTCTTACCCCTTCACCTGTCAACAAACGTGTGAAACAGACAAGACCAAATATTGTCCTTGCTTTACAGAAAGCAGGCTCTAGGTGCACAGAGGACACCCTGGGAATGGGGGGGGGGTGGCTGGGACGTGATTCCTGAGCTGAATGGGGAAGGTGGGTACCCTTCAGCCGGCGTCATAAACATGATGGATATCCTGGCCCAGGCACCCGCACAAGCCAGGGAGGCAGCAGAGAAAGCCTGCTGTGGGGAGGAGAGAGGAGGCTGGAGGGCCCAGCCGCCTGGCTAAGCAAACCCTGCGGGTGCTGGGGAGCGTTTACTCACTAGTGTTGCAATAAAGGGAATGAATGGTGGGGGCCCCCGGCAGAGCTCACGGAAGCTGGGACAGCTGTACACACAGGTACCGTCTGACAAAAGCACCATGGAGCTTCAACATGCAGTGGGGGAGGGGGATGAGATCCGCGGTGGAGCCGAGAGCAATTCCTCCCGGGAAAGAGGGGAAGTGAGCGGGGAGATGAAGCAGGGGAGAGGAAATGAAAGATTAAGTGCATAAAGGCCATAAAGCTCAGAAATGTCTAGGCCGGATGGATTCCCAGTTTATGGACACATTTATGCTCAAGGATGCCCAGCCAGGCCTCCTATCCCCAGCAAGAGCAGCCACCCAGGGAGGCAGAGGGGACCCTGGGCTAGAAAGGACCCCTCGGTGCCCTCACGGTCCTCCATGTGCCCACCCCTTCTCTCTCCCTGCCTACCCCTAATTCCTCCCGGCTGGCTGACAGCCCAGCTGGAAGCAATTGTGGGAGCCCCCAGCCTCGAGGGCTGCATCCCACAAAGGGCCCTGGTAAATAGCAGCCCACACCCCAGACGGCCTGGAGCACACACCCCCCTCCCTTGCAGCCCCCTGCCCGGAAATTTAAAACAACTGCTCGACACAGTCTTAAATCCTCCAGGAAGGAGCTTGGGTTGGCAGGCGGGGAGCATGAGGCTGGCCAGGGCCCTGCCTGGAACTCCATCTCTCCCCAGCCCCCACCCTGACACCCCTGACATACCCCCCACCCTCCAAGTCTTGCCATGGACTTCCCAGCCCCTGGGCTTCCCACGCTGGTGTTCACTTTAGGGCACACTGCAGCTGCAGCTTGTCTGAAAAGCCCAGGGAGCACTGGGTGGCAAAGGCCTTGTCCCCTGCTGTGTTTCCTGCACAGGAGCTGGCACTGGGCAAATACCCAATGTACATTTGAAGAATGAATATAGGAGTGACCTAGGCCATCACTCTGCTTTCTGGGCCTCAGTTTCCTCATATATCCAATGGGCATGATAACTTTTACCCTGGAGTTGTAAGAGTTAAACAAAACCATTTGTACAAGTGTTTTATTAATCACAAAGCTAATGGGTCATGATTCTTGTCTTCCTGCTCTCAGTTTGCACTTCTGTAAAATGAGGGCCTGAGTTAGGGGCTAGCCAGGGTCTCTCCCACTTTGATACACTAAGGCTTTAGTCAGACCTGAGGATGCACAGGCTTTCCTTGGCTCCTTAAACCCCAGCTGGGCAGTGGGAGGCGGGCAGAGGGAGGAGTGTCAAGGAAAGAGCCCTGCCCAGGAGGCAGAAGGCCACTATTTTGTTCCCAGTCCCCTGACTCTGCGTGATCTTCACAGCCTCAGCTTTCTTCTCTGTAAAATGGGGGTGGGTGGGCACAGGATGCCTGAAGTGACCTCTAGCACTCAAGTTCTATGGTGTCAGGACACTACCTGCAGGACAGTGGGGAGCTCAGAGCAGAAGAGTGGCCTGAGGAGAAGCATTTTCTGAGTGCTCACGCTGGCAGTGGGGTGCTGAGGAGAGGAGGGCTGGCAGTCTGGAGGCTGGAGAGCTGGAAGGGGCTGTTTCCGTTGCTCAGGCAGCAGAAGAGGGGGGCCTCCAGGGCTCTGCTCCTGCCGGGCCTCACCTGGGCTGCCCAGCCTCTTCCCAACACCTCCTGCTTTTAAAATCATACCCATCTTTAAGACACAGTTCAGGGGCCACCTCCTCCATAAAGCCTTCCCAGATGATCTCTGACGGAGTGAGTCCCCTCTTCCTCTGCTGTCCACTTTCCCAGCTGTGTCCCTTTATTAGGGGACCCTGTTTGAATTACTGTTGGTTGCGTGTGTCTGTGTGCACTCTCCTGGGCACCAGAGGTCAGAGTGAACGCTGCACCCATCCCCATATCATCCCCAGCAACCAGCACTTGGCCTGGCCCAGAGGCGGTGCTCAGCACATGTGCGCCCAGTTCTGAGGGTGCCAGAACATCCCCTTTGAATCCACGTGGGAGGGAGCAGACTGGGCTCCAGCCCCAGCGCAACTGCTAATGGCCATGGGACCTTAGGCAAGCGACTTCCCCTCTCTGGACCAAGATCCCTTTTGGCCATGTAGGAAAGACCCCATTTATTTCTTTTCAGAGCAAGTCTTCTTCAGGGCACCACCCCTCAGCATGCCCGTTCCTGTGCTGGGGATCACCGTGAGCTGTTGCAAGTGTGATTCCCGGCCAGAACCTGAGCTCACCAACAACCTCAGCCCTGGGTCCTGCACAGCGCTCGACACAGAGGGGCCTCGACAAGGCCTGTGCATTGGGAGACTCGTCCACTCCCAGGCCCTGAGAAAGGGAGCAGAGAGAGTGATGACACGCCATCAAATGGATGGTTTTGCAAGAGGCCAGGAGGCTTCACTGCCCCAGCCAGGCCCCAGCCCTGCCTCCGTCCCCTCCACCCTTCTCCCTCTTCCCAGCCAGGCTGCCCCCACCACCACTCCCACCCCCCTCACCACTCCCACCACTCCCCCCTCGTGAGAGGTGAGGGGAAGGGGTGCTGTAAGTCCCTGGAGCAGATGGAGCTTCAGCCAGCAGCAGTACTCTGCCCCAGGCAAGCCCTGCCCTAGCCAGAGCCTCCCTCCCGCTCCGCCCTCCCCCCTCATGGGTTGGGACAGACCTCAGCCAGCAGGCCTCCCAGCTTTGATCAATACAGGGCACGCAGCCAAAGGCGGCTGCAGGCTCCATCCTCCCAGGAGGCCTCAGCTCAGCCCGGGTCACATGGGGGGAGGGGCCCCCTGCCTGGCTCAGGGGCTCTTGGGGGTGGGGCAGGGCAGGGGAGAGCAGGAAAAGCAAGCATCATCGCTCACACATTCATTCATTCCTTCACCCCCTCACTCATTCACACATTTGTTCAGGCAAATATTTGCTGAGCGCCAACTATGCACCAAGCACTGGGGACACAGAAGAGGACAAGTCAGCAGCAACTTAGTGGTGGAAAAAGACAATGTGAACAAACAAAAATCAGAGAGAGTGTCAAAAGGTGATAAAAATAGGGTAGGGTCAAAGAGTGATCAGGGGCCGTGGCGGGGTGCACCCGTGCACACGGGAGACGGGGAGAGAAATGTTTGAGTGGTGAGGAGATACCCACCGTGCTGCCTCCGGTCAGGCCCCCAGAAGCAGACTCTAAGGCGGAGATCTGCAAGCAGGAAGTTTGTTGAGGAGCACTCTTGGGTCCACACCTGTGGAGAGTGAGGGTCGAGGATGGGGAAGAAGGAGAGGTTGGGCTGGGCTGCAGTCACACCGAAGCCCGCAACTGACCCCCAGGGAGCTCTGGAGCTAGGGTGGCCCTTCAAAATTGCCCCGGCTTGAGGCAAGGCGGCTGGGCCTTTGCACCCCCACACTGACCAGCCACTGGATGCTGCTGCCTCCAGGAAGGGCAAGACTTTGGGTAAGCTAGCTGTTTTCAGGAGACAGTCCTTCCCACAGAGTCTCCAACCGGAGCTGTTGCTACCCACACTCCCAGCAGCTGGGGCCATGAGCACCTCAGTTCTGAAGGGGGATTTGGGTGGCACACCCCAGCATCCATGACATGTGCTAAGCTCTTTCCGGACAGAGGGAACAGCGTGTGCAAAATCCCTGAGGTGGAAATGAGCTTGGCGTGTTTGAGGCACAGAAAGAAGGCCAGTGTGGCTGCAGTGTGCTGAGGCTGGGGACAGCAGTTGGAGAGGTAGGCAAAGGCCAGTCCAGAATGCCAAGTGAACCACCGGATTTTGCTCTAAGTGTAATGGGCCATTCGGAGAGGGCTTTAAGAAGAGGGTGATCCCACAATTACCTATTAACACATTACCCTGGCTTCTGGGTGGAGAATGGATAGTGGGGGTGGGTGGGAACAGGGAGAGCAGTTAGACAGCTGTGCGGGGGTTCAGGCCAGAGGCGATGGTGGTTTAACTATGGTGCGGACAGTCGGGATGTAGTATGATAAGTACTGAGATGAGGGAAGCCAGAGATACTGTAGGGACCTGGGGAGAGGGGCTCTGGATGCATCTAGGCTCTCGTGGGGTGTTGTAGAGATGCTTGCAGCTTCACACGTAGGGCATTAAACCAAATGATTTTTCCCATCCTTAAGATTCTGGAATTTTGTGGTTTAGGAAAGGAAACTCAAAGACTCCTAGTTCCTCTCCCGCACCTGGGCAGGAATCCCCTCTCCAGGACTGGTGACTAGTGATCCTGCAGCCCCTGTACCCCATGTGGGATAGGACACTCACTCCCCTTGTGGGTCAGAATCTTGAGGCTGGAAAGGCCTCTAAAGGTCTAACCTACTGCCAAGTGCTCTGCTGAACTTTGTCTACCTCCGGACTTTGTATACCCCCAGAAACAGGGACCTCACTACCTTACAGGATAGCTCTGACTATTAGAAGTTTCTTCAGCTAAATGCAAAAATTCTGTGATTCTATAAGTAGTATAGAGATTTTTGTCCTACTCTGTGTTATTGTTCACATTGTGGTAGGCTGAATTATGTACCCCAGAAAAAAGCACGTCTTAATCTTAATCCATTCCTGTGGGTGTGAACTCATTGTAAAGAGGATCTTTTGAAAATGTTATTTTTAGTTAAGGGTGGCCAAGTCAATCAGCATGGGTCTTGGTCCCATTACTGGAGGCCTTAGAGAGAAGGCCACAGGGAGAAAGCCACTAGGAGGGGCTAGAATCTGGAAGCTAATGGAACCTGGAAGGGAAAGGCAAGGATATCGCCAGGTGATGGGAAAGCCAAGGAACCCAGGATTGCAGCCAGCCAGAACACTGCCCACCCCCTGAGGAAGCCAGCCCTCTAGCCTCTGAAACCATGAGCCAAGAGATTCCTGTTGTTAAAGCGACCCATTGTACGGTATTCGTCATGGCACCTGGGAAACCAAGACATTCACCCATTCATTCACCTCCTTTATTGTTTATTGCACCTCCATGAAATGAAACAAGGGCACTCAGAGCCAAGTGATAGAGAAAAATCATAATTAAAAAGGGAGTTCATGTTCATTGTGCCCATACTATGGTCCAGCCCTGTCCTGAGCACTGCACATATACCATCTTGTTTAATCATCATAGCAATTCTATGATATATATATATAATATTTATATTATTGCCTCCCAGCTTACAAATGAGGAAATTGAGGGTTAGAGAATATGTGAGTCAGGGTCCCAGCAGGAAACAGATAGCAACTGAAATGGTTTCCTGAAGAGAGTTTAAAAAAGGCGGGGAAGCGGGAGTGGCTCAGTCGATAGAGCCCCCGTTTACCATATGGGAAGGCCCCGGGTTCGCTTCCCGGGGCCTCCTTGTGAGGGCAGGCCGGCCCGCGCGGCGAGGGGCTGATGCAGCAGGACCTCACAACAGGAAGCAGGAGTGGCTCAACCTGTAGAGCCCCCGTTTACCATGTGTTAGGCCCCAGGTTCACTTCCCAGGGCCTCCTTGTGAGGGCAGGCCGGCCCGCGCAGCGCGAGGGGCTGATGCAGCGGGACCTCACAGCGAGGAGAAGATAAGCAGACACAGAGAAGACACACAGCGAATGGACACAGCAAGCACAAGCAGCAAGGGGGGGATAAATAAATAAATAAAATCTTTAAAAAAAAAGGTGAGCGAAGGATGAAGGGAACCTACAAGGGATGACAAGGCATCCGGGGGTTAGCAAGCCATTACCACCCTTGGCTCCAAGGGGGAAGGGGTGGGAAATAAGAGCTGGATGTGTGGAAGAGGGGCCACCTAACAGGAGCTGCGGCTGTAGAGAATGGGGGTGGGACGCTGGGGATTGTTACCCCTTCCTCTCTCGCCTGCTGGCGCTTCCCATTGGTTGAATCCACAGGAAACCAGAAGGCAAGGTTTCCCAGGTGATGTTGTCCATAGAGGTCAGCTTCCTAGGATCTAGAGAAGGAAAAGGATAAAGAACAGATTTGGCGGGGTGGGGGTAGACTGTCAACTGAAAATAACCAAGCCAGAGAGTTAGGTAATTTGTCCACATTCTCAAAGTCAATGAGTTGTGGAGCCATAAAATAAAGACAAAATGATAAATGCTATATTCAACATTTTTTAAAAAAAGAATATTCTTTCTCTCTCTTTTTTTTAAGGTTTATTTATTTAGTTTATTTTTCTTTATTTCTCCCCTCCCCTCCCCCAGATGGTTCTCTCATCTGTCTGCTCATTGTTTGCTTGCCTTCTCCAGAAGGCACGGGGAACCAAACCTGGGACCTCCCACATGAGAGGCGAGTGCCCAACAGCCTGAGCCACATCCGCTCCCTGTGGGCTGCGGCATCTGCTCGTTGGTGCGGGGGCAGAGTCTGCTCATTTTCTTTTAGGAGGCAACGGGACCGAACCCGGGACCTCCCATGTGGTAGGCCAGCGCCCAACTGGTTGAGCCCCATCTGCTTCCCATGTGTTCAACTTTTAAGAGCAAGAAGGAGGGAGTTGTGGGAGGGTTTAGGGAAGAATTCACAAAAAAAGAGGATAGGCAGGAGTATGTCAGATAGAGAAAGGGGAAAGGACATTCCAGGACAGCACATTGAAAGGCTGGAGAGGTGTGAGAACTGTTGGGCAGGGGTGAGCAGTTCTGCAGAGCTGGAGAGTGCTGGGAAGGTGCCAGGTACTACAGGAGGAGAGGCTGGAGAAAGAGCTGGGAAGTGTTAGTGTTGGAACAAGATAAAGCCGCTACTCACTCATTAATTTATTAAAAATATATATTGATTGAGTACCTGTTCTTTGCCAGGGACCGTGCTATGAGTTGGGATTACAGCTGTGGAAAGTGCAATCATGGTGCCAATCTCCTGTAGTTTACAGTCTAATTGGGGGTGTGTCGGGGGGGTGAATAGAAGCCAAACAATGAACTAATTACAGTTAGGAGAGTGCTATGAAGGAAAATCTGGATTTTTCTCCTGTAAGCAATAGGGAGACATTGATGGACATTGAGGGTTTAAACTTAGGACATGGTCAAGTTTGCTTTTTGCTTTTTGCAATGTATTTCTTAATTGAGGAATAACTTACAAGCAGTATATTGCCCACATTTTAAGTGTACAGCTTGATGAACCACCACTCAAATCAAACTCAGAAATTTCCAGAGCTCCAGAAGGCTCCCTCATGCCCCCTCCCAGCCATACTCTCTATAGAGGAACCACTATTTTGATATTTATCACTATAACTTTGTTTTGCCTGTTTTCATAATCCATAAAAATGGAATAATATACTATATGCATGTCTGTTTCTGGCTTCTTTTACTCAACATTATGTTCAAGAGATTTGTCTGTGTTGCAGTGTGTAGCAATTGTCTGTTCTTTCCCACGGCTAAATAATACCCCACTGTATGAATGCACTATATTTTATTTTATTTTATTTATTTATTTATTTTTAAAGATTTATTTATTTATTTTATTTTATTTTTTTATCCCCCCCTTGCTGCTTGTGCTGCTGTGTCCATTCGCTGTGTGTCTTCTCTGTGTCTGCTTATCTCCCCCTTGCTGTGAGGTCTTGCCGCGGCGCCACGCGAGCCGGCCTGCCCTCACAAGGAGGCGCTGGGAAGCGAACCCGGGGCCTCTCATATGGTAAACGGGTGCTCTATCCATTGCGCCACACCTGCTTCCCCCACTATATTTTATTTATCCATTCTACTGTTGGACATTTAAGTTTTTTTAATTTGGGGCTATTATAAATAATGCTGCTATGAGCATTCTTGTACATTTTTTTTTGGTAGGCTTATACACATTCTCATTTCTGTTGGGCATACACCTCAAAGTGGAGTTCTGGAGACAGAGGATACATATATGTTTTCTTTGGGTAGATACTGCCAGTTTTCCAAATATGATACCAATTTATAATACTACAAACAATGTATGAAGAGCTCCACTTGTTCCACATCCTTGCAAACACTTGATAATGTCAATCCTTTCCTTTTATAGCCATCTTTGTAGGTGTGTATAGTAGTATCTCACAGAGGTTTTAATTTACATCTCATTGATGAATAATGATGTGGAGCACATTTTCATATGCTTATTAGTGATTTGTAAAATGTTCAAGTCTCTTGCCTCATTTTAAAGAATTGGGTTGCCTGGTTTTGTTTTATTGATTTATGACTTCTTTAAATATTCGAGATATGAAATCTTTGTCGGATATATGTATTAAAAATATCTTCTCCTGGTCTGTGCCTTGCCTTTTCACTCTCTTAGTGGTGTATTTTTATGAGCAGAAGTTCCTGGTTTTAATGAACTCCTTTTCCTTTATCTTTTCAACTTTTTCCTTTATGGTTGATTTTTTGTGTATGTATGATATATGACATGTTTGAAAAATCTTTGTCTATCTCAAGGTCTTAAGAGAGTCTCCTATGTTTCTTCCAGAACTTTATAGTTTTATCTTTATCATTTCAGATTCTGATCCATCATGAATTTTCATTTGTTAATTGGCCTGAGGTAGCAGTGATGATTCAATTCTTTCCTATACATTTGTCCAGCATCATTTATTGAAAAGACACCTGCCCCATGAAATTTTTTTTTTTTTTTTTTTTTTTTTTTGAGGTACTGGGGGCCAGGGATTGAACCCAGGACCTTGTGTGTGGGAAGCCGGCACTCAACTTCTGAGCCACATTGGCTTCCCTGAGTTGGTTTGTCCGTTTGTTTTGCTTGTTGTTTGTTTTTGTTTTTTCAGGAGGCTCCAGGCACTGAACCAGGGATCTCCCATGTGGGAGGTGGGTGCTCAACCTCTTGAGCCACATCTGCTCACCCTTACCTGCCAGTGAATTTTATAACTTTTTTCTCATAAATCAGATGATCATATATGTATGAATCTATTTCTGGGTTTTCCATTCTGTATCATTGATCTATTTGTTCACCCTGTGCCAATACCATATTATCTTAATTACTGCAGTTTTATATGGTATCTAAGTTCTCAAGCTTTGTTCTTCTTTTCCAGTATTGCACTGTCTATTTTATTTTCCTTGAATTTTCATATAAATTTTAGAATCAGCTTGTTAACTTAAAAAGAAACTCCTGTTGGAACTTTGATGGGCATTTTATTGAGTCTATAGGTCAATTTGAGAAGAATTTCCGCCTTAAAAATACAGAATTGGGGAGCAGATGTAGCTCAAATGGTTGAGTACCTGCTTCCCATGTACAAGGCCCCAGGTTCAATCCCTGGTACCTCCTAAAAACAAAACAAACAAACAGAAAAAC